>VXAD01002572.1:1440953-1468109 GCA_013399195.1 Dicrurus megarhynchus
CGGGCCGGGGAGGGTGAAAGGCGTGTCCCTCTCGGCCGCCCGCCACCGCCGCCCCTCTTCCTCCCAGAGCAGGCGCGGGCGGCAGTGGGAAGCGGCGTGCGCTGGGAGCGGGGGGGCGCTGGGGCTGAGCCAGGCGCGGGCGGCGGGAGGGGCTTATCGGGAGAGGGAAAGCCCCGCTCCCGTCGGCAGGGGCGGGGGCAGCCCTGCCTTCCGGGAGGGGCGTGTCGCGCTCTGCCGCCGGGAGCCGGAGCGGGAAGCGGAGCTGTAGCCGGTGCCTCCGCACCCGGGGCTGGGTGACGGGCGAGCGGGGCGGGGGGCTCCGTGCGCGCTTCTCGCCGCAGCCCCGGCCTCGGCCGTGCGCTGAGGGCCGCGCTCCCGCCGCGGCGTCCCGGGCGCTATGAATGTCCAGACAGCGGGGAACAGTTGGAAAATGTCACCTGAACGTGCAGGAATAAAAAGGGAGTGGAAGGAAACCAAAACAATGCGGTCTCGGCGGGGTTGAGGGGGCGGGTTAAGGAGCACAAAGCATTACAGCAGCACAGCCCTGACTTCGAATTTCTCAGCTCATGTGGTTCCTGGTAGGGGTAGCTCCGTGGGTGACGGACAGAGGGAGCGAACCTTGAGGACATGAGCTGTAGGAAGACTCAAACTGCTGCACTCGCATGGAGCAGAGCTGGAAGCACCGTGCTTCGACAGAGGCGTTGTCGAGGGGCAGCAGCCTCATCTTCTGCAGGAGTCCGGGCTCGGTGGGAGGCACTGCGGAAAATTGGTAACTGATAATCACGGGATTCCTGCACGCAGGTACGCGAGATGCTGCCCGTCAGCTGCAAAACAGCAGCACTCGTGACATGCCTGTTCCTGGCTGACGAGCTCACTGTTCATTGGTGTCACCTGCCCATATGCTCACATTGGTACCTACCAGCTTATCCAGCTTGGGAATAAAAGATTGCAGCCTATCATAAGAACATTACACCAACTCCCAGGATGAGCCGTTATACTGAGCTTGGCAAGCTTTTCCTTGCACATAAATTAACTTTTTTTTCTTTCTCATCCAGATCCTGGAGATTAGGTTTCCATGACTTCCTTATGGAAGAAGTACACAGGCATGCGAGAAATTGAGCAGTTATGGTTACTGGTCCGTGACTGGTCTGTGGCTGGGAGGACAAGACCATGCCTGAGCTGTTTGGACTCTAGAGATCAAGTCAAAGTGGATGGGTCAAAATAAGTGAGGTCTCCCTGATAGGAAAGTGCCACATTTTGTCAGTCACAATTTTGTCTGAAGTAACTGGGCAAACTGTTTGACTGGAACAGTTCCCAAATCTTTTCCTTTTAGAAATGACCTATATCTGGATCATCTTGTACCTGTTGCCAGGGCCTTAGTTCCCCAAGAAAATTAGCCACTGTATTTTCAAATACTCTTGAAGCAACTATCACAAGAAGTTTCTAGTAAAATAGCCTAGTTTGTTTGCCTGCAGACGTCAGTATTTCAGAGATATTTTAAAACAGTTCCTTGTGTTGGTGGAAATGTTCTGAAATTATGTGCTTTTCAGTATCTTGCATTCCTGTAGCTAAATGTCCTGCCTACCTTAGTTCACAGTTTTGAAGCTTCTAAATTGCATTTCTGTCTAGAAACTAGAGGAATGGAGAAAGTGTGGCCAATTTCTGAGGCCACAAGTCTGGGCAAATCCTGATTCCAGCCCCCTCAGTTGCAGGACTTCAATCTGTTTTGGCAAGAGCAAATTTTACCCCTAGTTCTGTAAGTTTACAAAGGAAAAAAAGAAAAGGATCTTTTCCACTATTTCACAGGCGCATAAGGTGCTTGCCTGCTGTAACAGGGGGTCAGACATCCAAGGAAAACTTTTCAAGTCTTCAAGTTCCTCTAAGACAGTGAAAACTCCACAGATGTGAAATAGGGGCCTGATTCCCATGTCCAGAGTAGGTGTGGAGTGTCAGACTAAATGGTCCAGTTTGAGCCAAGACAGCAGCTCCTTACTGTGAATCAGAAGAGCTGGAGGAGTAACTTCCATGGCTGGGTACAAGGGTATAATATCTTAAATATCAGTTTTGCAAAATTTAAGCTTCCTGGTTTGGAAGGTCAAATCTTGGTGCTGTCCAGCCAGCCTTTATGCTCTTGCAGGGGTTGTGCCGTGTGTAGGGAAGACCTTCTCAGAGTGAGATCACAGACATCAAGTGCAGAGATCAAGTAATTCATGGCAGTTTCAGTAGTCACAGAGATCTGCTGTAATGTTCTGGGGGTGAAAAAAATTCTTCTGCAAGTTGGCAAGTACTGATGCTACCACGTATGCTGCCTGATTTCCCTGGCCTGGCCTGGCAGGGGAACGAGATTGGCACGGTCCCCCTGGAACATGTCCTGCTTAGACCCATGGTTGGTTTTGGGGTAATGAGGATCCCTACAAAGGAGGGGTCTCTCCACAGAGGCCCTCCCCTTCCCTGTGCCGTGGAAGTGAGGTGGCTTTGCTTGGGTCTGCAAGTCCTTACTGTACATCATCAGCCAGGACTTGTCCTGGAGATGCATCCTTCTGACGAGTGCAGCAAGTCTGCACCAAACTGTGCTGCAAGTTATCAGCAAATTGTATCTCCAAAATCCAATCCTTTGCAGAAGCCTTGTTTTTCATAACCCAAAAATAAGTATCTCTTTTTCTTTCTATATATAGTACGCAGAGTAGCTGTGACCAGTTCACTCTGAAATGGGTTATTTTAAAAATCAGGTAATTTGTTATTTACACAAATTTTGGAAAACTTAACCAGATTTCTGTTCACACTTAGATCTTTTCCATTTATCATACTTCCTCAGAAGTTCTTTTATCGGAATAGATACAATCTCCTTTAATAAGTAAACAAGGAAGATGTTAGCAAAACATGCCACCTTTCACTGCGTTTTATTCTTATTTGTTTGTAGTTTCTTATATTTTATTTCTTTCCCTATACAAAGACCTAGCAACAATCCCAGAAAGCTGACCTTAGCATGCTTGATTTGCAGCCATTCACAGACTGTTAAATCTCACTGAATTTTGATTTAGAACATAAAAGGCACCTTAAGACCCAGCTGCAGTAGTGTAAACAGCATCACATTTGTATACTTCGAAAGAGCTGCACATAGAAGAATCAAGAGACTGAGAAAATGTACTGTCTGTTTTCTACAGAGAAGAAAAATTCCCCTAAGCAATATATTTTAGGTTTACAGGTATTGGCCAGTATTTCATTCTTGGTGTAATCTCCTTTGAGGTTAAAAAATGAGCTTGAAAACATCACTAATAGAAATAAATTACTGCACCTAATCAGCATGATGGTATAGGAACAAACAAGACTTTCTCAATAGGTACAGACCAGACACTTGAAATCAGGGTCAACTGACAAGAAAAGGGAGAAGAGAAAATAGTGCCATTTTACTTAAATTGCTGACAGAGAGAGACATATTCCAGTCCATGGCTGTCAAAAAGTGTGAGAGAGAGAGCTAATGGGAAGACTTTGTGAATAATTTTGGAATCTTCATGTCAGAAATATTTAATACAAATAACCTGTATTCTAAACTTTCTATGTAGGTGCTTTTGTGTAAGCATAAGTTTTAAAAGAAATAATTAGATTAAAAGAGTGAAAACTCAAACTCAGACCACTGCAGTTCTCCACAACAAATGTTCATTCACGTCCAGATTCAAGCTGATCAAGTATAACTACCCATAATAAAGAAATAAAATTAAAACATCCTTTGTGGGAAGGAAAATGGAGTACTTTGGTTTATTTATTGCTAGCTATTACCATCACCTCTCCAGATAACAGATTACTGCTCACCCAGCTGCTTAAGACTAAAAACTCGTATCTGGAGTCCAGTTAGTTATTGTTCATAAATACCCACTCTGAATAGAAATGAGTCCCTCATACTCTCACTCTGTGGCCCCCATCCGTGATTTCCACTGGTGCCACTTTCACCTCCCATCCCCTGTCAACCCCTTGCTGAGTGCCTGGTAATATCTGCACTGCAGCTCCCCTCTCTTCAATGGCTTTGGCCCAAACTCCAAAAGCAAGAGATAAAGTGATTTTGGTTCTTCAACCCAGTCTCTGTAAGTAGTTTTGGTCCTAGAAGTCACTTACCGTTTTTCCTAAGTAGTGGTATGTGAAGCCTTCCAAGTTTTAATACAATAAAAGCTGGGTTTCCTGAAGCATCTTTCTCTGTCTCTGGTGTGGAATAGTGGCAGACAGGCTCGTTGCAGTTGGCCAGTGAAGTTTGTCAGGGAGAATGGGAGCTTCTCAGCTCAGAAGTAATTTGTGACAGCTGGCTGAATGCAGACTCTTGTGAAGCCTCAAGTCTTGGGAGCTTTGCTTCCAGGGCACCACATTTATAGCTTTTACAACCACTGAGGGAAAATTGGTGGCATTTCTCACCTTTACTGCTGCTGTTCAGAAGTTGGTAGGTGATGAAGCTGAAGAAAAATATATCAATTTCACATGGTTATTGCTGAGATTACCAGCAGGGTACAGATTTTCAATGGGAATATCATGTGTCTGTGAAAAACACCTCATTTTTGGGAAGCTGCAAAACATAAAATTATCCGTAACTGGAAAATTTTTCCAGTTCTCCATGAGTGTTTACTACAAAGAAGTTGTTAGTTAGCATTTCTTCCTGCCATTTCTTAAGGAAAAAGAAAAAGGAAACACAGCATGTAATGTGTCAGCTGTTACTGATTTTTTGAATAATGGATGCTATTTTCTGCAAAGGCTCCAAGCCATGCATGGGCAAGTTTTCTCTTCGACTGTAGGAAGGTGATATAGCAACAGTTGTTGAAGGAGAAGGGATGGGGAAGTCTCTATTTCACTTTTGTGGTGTTTACTTTTGAAAAACTCAATAGAGTTTCCAAAAATCCAGTGGGGAAACATTTGCCATCCCTGGGATGAGCAACAGGCAGGGGATTAGTCTATCCTGCTATCACTAATTCTGTGTAAATGGAGGGTTTTGGGGATTTATAACAAGATCTCAGGAGATGGGTTCTGCTATTACTAATTGCTACTACTCAACTGAATGGGAAGCTTGGTTTAGACTTCTGTGGTAGGGAAGCTGCAAAGCTCTGCAGAGCTGTACATGAAATTAAGGAAAGTGGTGCTGTATGCAGTCCCTTGAGCTCAGGGGAGTTTGAGCACTTGTGATCAAAGGTGAAGATCCTGACTCCAAAGCAAAGCATGAGCATGATGTTCTCCTTGTGCTGAAATCCAATCCCGCTTATTTCCAGACCTTATTTCCCAGTGATGGGACCAGGGCAGCTGCAGCTGCAGCACAGGGACAAGGTTTCTTTCTCCAGCCTCCTAAGCACAGCCAGTGCAGCAGGCTTACCTGTCCCTTCCCAGTCACCAGGTAAAGTCCTTCATGGTGATAACAGTGATCTGTTCCACATTCCATGTCTGAAAACATCACCGAGGTTTGTAGCAGTGGTGTATGCCCGCCGCTGGAAGCAGCAGGGCAGGCTGAGCTCAGCGCTTGCTGTTCTCCCACCATCCTCATTCTTACAAACAGATGGGCCTCCTGTTCAAGTCATGTCTCAGTTGCATTTATCTAACAAAAGCAACAATCGAAATCTCCACTGCACCCACAAGGAATAATGAGGATTAGAGTCTCATCCAGTGTGCTGGAAAGCTCATTTGCATGCCTGGTCTGGCGATTCCCCTCTTTTCCATTTTGTGAAAGGACCCTCTCCCCAATGTCTTTCTGTCTCTAAGACAAGAGAACTAAAAAGCTTTCTTTGATGGGGGAAAGTGGAAGATCTTGTTCATCATATCTCATTTATACATAATTCCTATGCATCATACACTTCTGCCACAATTATGGTTTAATTCATTCCTCTCCAGAAAAATACTCCAATCATCTCCGTGGTTGCCCTGTTTATCCTCTCCGGCTGTGGAAGCCGGTACTGGGCAGGTGCAGGGACAATGGCTGGCTATTCATTTCTCTGCACCAGCTGTTACCCTCAGCATGCACCCAGTGTGAGTCCTGCTGGTAACAACCCGGTTATGGCTGCTGCTGCAACTTTAATTTTATTTCAAGAGCTAATCCCGAATGATTGTTCTGAGAACATGCCTAAGTATAGTGAGGGGTAAGTATATTTTACAGAAAGACATGTTCCAGGCTTTAAATCTGTCACAGAATAGCTTATAGGTCTGTGTGAACTTTTAGGTTTTTTTCCACCCAGACTCATGGGAGATGCTGACTGCTACAGTCAGATAATGCCAGGTAGTGAATCACTCCCCTGCTATCAGCATCCACCAAAATCTGTGTTCCAGCATATAGGTTAAATGTAACTTAAGGCACCAGCAATAGCCAGTGCCTGATAAAAAATGTATGGGTGCCAAAGAAGAGCCCACAGTATATTTCAGCCCTATGAAGATCCTGGAGCCAGCAGGGAGCCTATTCCACTGGGTCTGCTTGTGATCACGGGAACTGGTCTGCTCCAGGCAATTTAGAGGTCTTAGGACACTGCTGATTCCGGCATTTGACTACATGGACCCAGAGAGGAGAGGAGTCCATAATGAGCTGATTACATAGAAAAGAAGAGAAAATTTGTGTACTAAATGTCATGAGGCCTCTGAAGTCTGGACTGAGGATCCAGGTCCCAGTCATTTGCTCTCAGTAACATGAAATACATCATTTTCCATTTGAAAAGCAAGCAAGACTGTCTGGGTTTTCAGGGAAATTCTGGTTCTGGTTTCAAGTTCTGCTGTTCACCAAAAGATTAACTGTGAGGTTTTTAAAAATGGCTTTGAACAAGATGCATTGTAACAAAGGAAGAGATATAATTTGCAGCTGTATGAAAACAAAGTAAAAAAAAGAGAAATTAAACTCAGAAAATAGTTTCTTAGCTGTGATGTCATTCACAGATCTCTTCCAACTAGTTGTCTTTAAATTCATAATTTTCAACTAATTACTTTACTTTCAAACCTTTTTCATTATTATTAAATGGAAAAAAACCTACTCATAGCTAAGTCTGTTACATTTTACTTAAATCGATTGGATTTTCCTCCCCCTCGTTCTCAGCTCAGTCTGTTCCACATTGAAGAATGTACTTTATGCCTCTGAGATTTCTGCTCACTTCCCTCCAGATGAGAGAAGGAATTTGCCAGTACTTTGACCTTTCTCTTTCTACTAATCCAACTTGAATCGGTAGATGCCAAAGGCAGCTTAGTTATTTCATATTTTTCCAATTTTATCTGCCAATAGTGCATCATTCTTTGTATAGACTCAGGTCTGAAGAGTAGTACACTTTGTTCTTTTACAGGCCAACAGAACAAGACAAATGGGATGCTGTAAACACAGTACTAAAATCCACAAATAAATGAAACTGCAAGCTTTGGGAGAGGTCACTCAGAAATAGCTTCAATTCCAATAGACTCTATATTAGTGACTCAAAATTGTGTACATAGCCAATTAAACCATCAGTTCATGCTGAGATACAGGGATGGGGACTGCTGGATATTTTTTGTGAATGTTGACTTTCCTTACAGGAAATCTGCCTTCTCTTCCCAGCAATTCCACACACTTATGGTATGATGTCAAGCAAATCATCCTCTCTAGTTTAAAATCTCACATTTCTTAGAATAAGGGCCATGATATGGATGTTCTTTGTAAAATTCCTTTAAATCCATGGCTAAAATCAAGCCTTACACTGAAAAATGAATGTCATTATGCATTTACAGAGCAACTTCTCAGAATGCTCTCCTGAAATTACGCAAAAATGTGTACAGCAATTCAGTAATTAGATGAAGCTGTCTGAAAAGGCCATATTCCCAGTTCAAGGACAGTTGTTTTTTTCTCTCTCTCTCATTTTCAGCTTTGGCCCACATCATATCAAACTCAGAAATCATTAGTATTTCCCACAAATGGCAAGTTCCAAGGGAAAAAAATAATCAGAAATAACAAGGAAGGATGGCTTCCAAGAGAAATTACATTCCCAGGTGAATCCTGAATTATAGACAATGGGTGCCTCAGGCAGGGGGTAAGGAGGAAAAGAAAATTAGTTTTGCAGGATGCCTGAAGAGAACCAAGCAGACCTTGGTATTTAAATTAGTGTTTCTCTTCTTTTCTTGTTTTAACCTCAATGCTTAGCCAAAACTCAAGGTTCTGTAGTAATTTTCTGTTAGGAAGAGTAAGGAAAAGAGAAGCAGGTGTTTTTGACACAGCTCCACTTGTTTACAGACAATGTACAAAACTTTACTTCCTTGAGCAAGGCAAAACCAGCAAGCTGGAGACAGCTTCTCAGAAGGGGGTCCGGCATGGCCAGCCGCCAGCACTTGGAACAGCAAGATCCCAGGAGATTTTCCCAGCATCATCTTCCCTGTGCTTATTCACACCATGACTTATGCTTGGCTTGACCTCCTCCCTCTTGGGTCCCCCTGTGCTGCTTGCATGGAGACAGAATCCAGGCAGTGGGTGTTGCAAGCTGAGGCCTCTCTCAGAGCCCCCGCTGCTGGGCACAGCATTAAACTAAAAGAGGCCACCTCAGATAAATTCAGTGCAAAGTTGTGAAAAAGCTTGCATGGCAATCTGAAAACTCAAAAAGGAGAAGATAAGAGAACTCCCAATGTACTTGCTTTGCCACAGAAACATACCCTTAATATGAGGGTATTAATTACTCTGGGCCTGGCTGCTGCTTTGAACATCTGAGGTTTGTGATTTTCAGGAGCAGACTCCATTAGATAAAAATTCAGTACACTTCTGCCCCAATAAATATTTGGGATGACTTGGGTAGGATGAGGAGGGGTAAAAGCAATAAATAACACAAAGGGGGTACACAAATGCCATCAGCATCTCCACTTGGCACAGCCATCACTGTTTCTGTCACAGGCTGAAAGGTCTCTCTTGCTGTAAGAAGTCTTGTTCAACTTCCAAAGGAAAAGTGGGTTGGATATCACAGAGTTTCACACCAGGAAACATTCATGAATTCACTGTAAATGATAATAATGAAATTGTACATATGTAATTTCCAGCAGAAAAAATCTTCTACTAGCCAGAAAGGAGAAACTAGAAAAAAAAAACGGAGACATCTTTTTCATTCCCTAATTTGCCATCATTCCTTGAAATCTCTGAGTAAGACTTGGGGCTCTGGAGCAGAGCATTTAGTCTCCTTCTCTCTTTTCTGTAGTATAGGCCTCTGCATTACGGAAAGGCAAAGCTGGTATTGGAACCACAAACTCTATCAATTCTAGTGAATCCATATGAAATTTATGGAGTATAGCTCCAGACAAATGATGAAAAGGACAGAAAATGTGAAGGTGATATTAAGTCTTTGGAAACACCGAGAAGAGATGAAGAGTCTTGGAAGAGCTGAGCTTTTTTTTTTTCCCTGAATTCCCTTATCTCTAATCTGAAAGCGTAGGTAGGTATTGAGTTTAAATGTAGACTGCAGTGTTGTTTACTACTCTGTTACGGAAGTCAGGTAGATTTAATGTCCAGACCTGTAAATCCTTTGCAGTGAAACAGGAAAAAAAAATGAAGTCACAGAATGAAGACAAATTAATGGAAGTGTATGGATGAATGGCCTGTGGGGTGTTCCCATTGACTGCTGTGCTGATTTATATTGTTGTCATCACAAACTTTTTGCATTATTTCTCATTGTACTCAAAGAATATTGTTACAATTAGATTGAAATTTGTCTTCGTGGGAGGTATTGCCCTGACCGAAGGACAAGGATGATGTTCCTGGGCAATCTGTAATATAATTGGCCACTTAAGACTGCCAGCTCACGTCCACTGTATCTTCATCACCATGCATAGGGCCAGCCCAGAAGTTGGGGAATGGTTAACCATGGGATTTCAAAACACCCATACCTGCACTAAACCTTCAGATAAAAGACAAACAACCACCTCTGTGCAGAACCAAGAAAGGGAAAATCCAGGCACCTCCCTCCATGGTTCAGGAGGAGTTGAAATCAGCTGCTCCTGCTGGGGCTCATGCTCGTGCTGCTGGGGGGTGATGAGTGCACACATTGCAACTAATCACCCTCTGCACTGCAAAAACCAAGACAAATTAATCATCAGTTCACCTTGCCAAGTAAGTAAATACTAAAACATTCATCTTGCATACAGGAAAAACGAGTCATCAAGCTGTCACAGAAAGAGCTGGGGCCGGTGCCAGTACCAGGAAACAGCTATCCAAGCTCTCCAGTGCACTAGCTTTCATCCTACTCCCCTCAGGCAACACAACTGATCTCCTTCGGAGTTAAACTCAAGCTAGCTCCTCTGGAACAGGGGAAGGTGGCAGCCCACCTGTCATGGTATCCCTCGGACCCTCTCTGTGAGGAGCACATTGCATTTCCTAGCTTATGGCTACTTGTAACTTGTTCTTTGCCGAGAGGAAATAAGGAGCCACATGCAGTAGTTCGAGGGGGTTCTGATTGCTTCTATAGTAGCAAAATAGCAGGCACAAAAAATAACAGCGACAAGCTTTGAAGACCAGCTAATGTTTCTTTTCCATCTAATTTTCAAAATTTCCTATGTGTGCATCCAAAACACAGATGAAGATTAAAAGCTTCCCATTAAAAAAATAAAAGCAACAGCCTGGACTTTCCTTAATCTCAGAGGCATCACGGTGAGATGTTCACAGATCCCATAGCTGACTATTGTTTTCAAAGGCAGGCCAACACAAACTTTTTGCTCCTGTTGTTATAGCTCAGTTCATCCTACAGACTCTCTCCTTGTAGGAACATGAGATTGCCTGTCTTGATATACGCATGCAGGTATGGTTCAGTTTGCAGACCTTCCCTCTCCCTACAGGACAAAGAAAGAAAATACAATAAATAAATAATTTTTAAAACCTTCAAACCTTAGCAGAGAAAATAAGATGCTTGGACAAACCTAGTGCTCTGGGGAAGCTAACATTTGATTTTTCCTACTAACACATCGGTAATTCTCTGTGCTACAAAAGAACTATGTGGTTCAGCTTGTTTGCTCTCAGGGTTGTTGCTGGCATCCCCTAGACATATACTCAGGAAGGAATCCTTTTATCAAGAAGCTTTGCACATTGCACCACAAGTATTGTACGTGGCTGATACTGACCTTCATTATAGCCTTGAAGGGGACTGACTGTAGTGATGTGGCAGCGATGTGCTGACAGCAGAGTTTAGCTCCAGTCTGATGAGACAAGGCAAACACAGATTTCAGGAGGGCTAATAGCAAGAGCTAGGTCTCTGTGGACTTTACTAGCTCAGTATGAAAACCCTGGTGGTCCAAATTACCAGCAGGACTCCAGCTGTATGAAGAAACAAAAGTGTGGTAGAGCAAAAGGAATATAAGGAAGAGAAAATAATTTGAACCAACTGGAGCAGTCCATCTCCAGACAGAACCAACATGAGTGAAGGTGGTATTTATGTGCACAAGGATAGAGGGGACAGATTGGTGTGTGCTCAAAGCTGGCTAGGGAAGGCAATAAGCTCTGCCCTTTTCTTTCCCGAAAGCGAAAGGATAACTTGTTCTGAATAAAAAAAAAAAAAAAAGGAAACAGGATAATTGCCACACTGGACTGTTCTTACTCCACCTGTGCAAATACTTTTGTATCCATTGGCAACAAATCTGGAAGGTCCATCTGCTTCTAGTCAACACATCAACACCCACTGATCCTACCTCACATGCACTTACTCTGTGTCCCCTCATTTTACCAGATCATAGAAAGGGAGGAAGAGGAGGGAGAAATCCAGTGGATTTACTCTAATCTTTGAATGCAGCTTTGGATCTGCTTTGTATGGTCTCAGAGCCACCCCCTTGTCTATATAAACAATAAACCATGCTGAACAGGACATTCTGTACAGCCCGTGGAGAAGAAAAAGGAGAGAAAAAAGGACAGTAAGACACAGTATTTAGTTTAGGGAAATATAATGTAATAGTGGCAGAATTTGCATTTTATGCCAAAAAAATCCCACCAGTTTTCTCAGCTCTTTTTATGAGAATTTGCTGAAGTTGAGAGGCAGAGTATAATTTTACAGACTCTGACACATTTAGCTGACTAGCAGAGCAAAAAAGCTTAGGAAATACCTTTCACATGCAAAGGTACAAAATAATACATCTTTTTTTTTATCTCAACCTGGTTTTCCACATGCCTAGGATTTAAATGTAAATCTCTGCCAAGCATAAGGAGTTTTTAAGAGTGTTAATCACCTAGCCCTTTTTACAGTGTGTGAAGTGATTTGAAGTCATTGGGGAACATTAATACTTTGTGGAGAGAGTTCCAGGATAGAAGACTGCAGTTTGCAGCACTGCTAAGCCATATAAATCACTTCATCTGTGGTGGAATGTGATGATTTGAAGCCATTGGGTTTGAAAATGAAAAAGAGACATGCTCTTGAAAGATTCAAACCTCTTTGAATATATTGAGCCCAATCTTACAGCTCTGATTGAGACATTTTCAATAAACATCAAAGTACAAGCTGCAAAATCAAATACTTTCTTCTGAAAAACTTCCAATAAGACTTACCCTTTCTAGTTCTGCATATGTTTAGAAATACTGGGCTTAATCATACAGCAGTTTGCACTTGATGTAATCACCTGCTGTTGTGCAAACTGAGCTCAAACACCTTTTCTGATCTAGTAATATTGTACATCATTTTGCCATCTTTGTGAAATGCAAAGCCACAGTGGAGGAATGCTTTGTTCCGCAAGGGGAAAGAAGCTGGAGAGACAACATTCTTGCTTCCACAAGACTGCCCTTCTGTAATAAGCAGAAAAAAAAGATGGAAAGATGAAGGACACTCACAAGATTGTGTAAGTTACATTATAAAATGGAAGTGGAAAAAGAGTGGGAGCACAGCAGCTTCATTCCTATAAGCAACATCAGCCAGAGAGTAGGAAAACACTATCATCCTTACCATCTTGTACTCTAACCTTGCTCATAGGCAGTCTTGAGGACTGGAGGTAAAACACAGCTTGCATCCAGTTTACATATTATTTATGCAAGTCTTGCGCTGTCTGAGATCTAGTACTGTGCTAATAGGAAATGCTGAGAAAGAAAATCTCTAAAAAAAGGATTTAGGAACAAACAGCTGTCAATTGGTGATGCTCGGTAAGATCATTTAGTGACACAGGATCAGACAGGATGTGTTTAAAGACCACACTTGCATCTAAAAGCCATTGTGTAGCTACAGAGAAAAGGAATAAAGCACATTTCTAAGTTTATAAAATTTTTAAGCACACTGAAATAATTCTTTTGTAGAAGTTTCCCTGCCTTTTGCCATGACTTAGTTTAGCAGTAAGAATGATCTGAGAGAGCAAACTGAACTTGTATGTGCAGGCTGTGAGGAGTTAGTTACATATTTAGCTTGATTAGTTTTTGCTATTGCAAAAGATATCTGAGCTTTTCTGGAGGAGCTCAGTTGCTACCTCTGCCTCATAGCAAGCCTTTGCAGGTCTGGAGCAGGGAGTGGCGACGTGGGTGCTGCCTGCCTCCCATGGAGCTCCATTCAAACTTGGATGACAAGCAGTGTTTTTCAGGTTGCTACAATCCTTTGGCCATCTGCATTTGCCCCACCAATATCCTGCCAAAAGAATGGAGCACAAGCCCTTTGTGAAGGGATGGAATAGTGAGTTACCAACAATTCATACACAGATCCAGAGTGAGACCCTGCTTATCCATCTTCCTCATGAAGGACTTGTATGTTGAAATGCTTACCAACATGGAGATAATGCTTATCAATGAGTGTATATATTCATCATACAACACTTATATGATATGCTTTAGAACGAGGTTAAACACTCTAGAATTATAAGTGGCACCTTCCATAGAGCCTTAATTTGGATCCTAGTGTATGTACAATGGAAGATAACCCTTAATTAAATGTTATTCTTTTTTTTTCCCACAGAAATCTTGTCATATAGGGAGAACAGAGACAAGAAAAAGAAACAAGATTGGGAATTAATGAGGCTCCTTTCTTCATTTGGTCCACCACGTAGGAAACAAAACTTCTGAGAAAAATAAAGGCAGGAGACGAAAGGAGAGAGCATGTCTTTTGGAATAAAGCAAATGAATGTTACAAAATGAAACCCTGCCACTGCTGCACACTTCCTCCCTGACTAACCACAGTTACCTCAGTCTGCTCCATGGACGGTGAATTGACAGTTTAGACACGACAGGGTGGAAAAGAAGTGTCCAGGTTAGTATAGCATGGGCCAAAATTAGAGTACCTGGCAGCTCTGGAAATCAGGAAAGACCAAAATTTTGCAAGAAGAGGGAGGCCCAGAAACATCACTTGACACCAAGTAGGATTAGGTACATTTTGATATCCTAACTCTACGTGATACGATACAGTTCTTACGTTATAGAAAATGTGTATTTGGCAAAATTTGCATTGGGACAATTTTTAAATTCCACTCCAATACATGAAACACTCAAGTTCTCGTAAAGACCAGTTACTCTACTTGGAAACAACATCAGAATGTACTTCCCCAGTTTTTCTTCCCATTTTCACTGGTACATTAAATGACTTCATTTCAGAAGTGAGACAAGGAGGAGTGTTAGAAGAATCAACTAAAATTCATCTGTGTAGTGCTCCTGACCAGGAGGCCGCTGTGCATCAAGGAATCAATCACCCACTCCACAGTGAACGTGAGCAGTCCCAGGCCTGTTCTGTGCCACGTTGCACATCCAGCATGGCCTTCAGCCTCAGCTGTGCTGCACAGATTGACCCCTTGACCATGGGACAAACTTGGCCGCCCCATTATTAAGAGAGGAGCCTGTGGGCAGCTCCCACTTGGTACCAGCAATTACACCATCCCATCTGGCCTTGCCCTCATCTGAAAGTGCAACAAGAAGTTCTCTTGAAAACGTCCTTCGGGAAAAGAGATGTTTTCTTATAAGGAAATTATTTACTAGCTCAAAGGATCATAAAGGAAGAACATTTCCTTAGAAGGTTCTGCCCTGAGAAAATACATATGGGGCCTGTCTGATGCTGTGTGATCTGAAGCAACACAAGAATTACTTACTATGTTTCTCTCTTTATTGTCTAATTAAAAGGGCTATTTTATTAATCAACTTGTTGTCAGCCATTCTTTCTGAAATCCAGAAAGAGTCCTGCACTGTATTTCTCTCCATCTCTCTTTCTCACCTTACCAACCCAGTGCAAACCAATGTCTTAAATGGATTTTTAAAAAACTTTTTGCTGTAATAGTGGAAAACAAAATCTGACAAGAAAAATATTTGGAAGGCAACTAAATGAAAGTCTAGATGATACTGTCATTTGCACCATTACATCAGTAAAACAGATGTTCCAGTCAGGAGTGGCTTAGTGGTGTGTAACAGGACAAATTCAAAGGAACAATACTTCCTCTGGAGATTTTCCACCAAAAAGCCCTGGTGCTACCTGGAAAGCCATAGGGAAAGGATCTGTGATCAGATGCCTTAATGAGAACTTTTTCTGGGATTTATGGGCTAAGAATTCAAAAGGTTATTTTGTCTACCCTTTATGCAAGGATGGAGATATTTTGCAGTATAACAGGTAGGGTTATGTTGCTTGGGCATGCCCTAGAGTTACAAACTAAAACAAAAGAAAATAGATACCTGTAAAATGGACTGCTGCTGTTATAGAGGCACAAACTCACACTTTACCTTCTCCAGCAAGGGCAGAGATAGTCAACCCAAAAGACACATCTCAGGAGTCGGAGATGGAGGCATCATGCCCACTCCTCAGACTATGGACCTCCAGGTGAGGAGGAGTTACATGGCTGTATCCATGGTAGAGACAACAGTGTCTCTGGAGCAGAGCCTCTCCTCATAACCATGGGCAAGACTGGGCAGAGCACCCAGTGGAACCTCAGGTTTTCTTGGAAGTTTCATCCCAGGCTTCTCCCCCCCGGATTGCTGCCTTCCAGCAACCAGGTGACCATATCACCCAGCAGCCTTCACACCTGTACCACCCCAGTGAACCTTTAAACCTGAAACACAACTCATGCCAGGTATGTTTTTTTAAACAGTAACGGTAATGGGTCAAGCTGGTAATACAAACTGTTGCTATTGTCCAGCCTCAGTGGGACGCATGGGCTGATTTCCCATCGCAGGACTCTGCCTCCGAAAACAGACCTAAGGCAGAGGCTGCAGTGTAGCCCAGCCCTCGCATGTCACTCACACCACGTCGGCCCTCTTATCACAGAAGTTTCAAGTCCTGTAACAGGCCAGCGTGGTTTGAAATACCCTCCAGCTGTTTTGTTATTTGTTAGTTTGATATTGTTCCTCCCCTAGGGGGTCTTCATTGGTTTACCACTGTGTGTCTTCCTTTTATGATTGGTCAATTCTGTTATCTCTACCTCATGATGGAATCCCTTAAAACTGACTGCCAGAGAGCAAACCGGGGTCTCTCTGCTTAGCTTTCCTTCAAGCTAATTACCTCTTGCCCCCCCAGGGCAGGAGGGAAATAAACTTGGACTGTAGCTGACAGAGTTTCCAACTCTTTCTCCTTGCCTTCTGCTACTGGCTTTAACAGCACACCTACATGCTGTTGAGGAGGCGTTGGGCTGCACTGGTAAACTGAGGCACACTAACTTCAGTTACCATCTTTCAGTCGCTAGCTCACACGGGCAACGGACCACGTTCACCTGTGAGCCAGGCTGGGAACAGCCTGGCCGGCAGGAATCAACAACAAACCTTTCTCATGAGACAAATGTGTCTAGAGTATGATTTTATGTCCAAGCTGTAGCCTTGGTACCATCTGGTTTAATGGTATGGTAGCCCCAACTACTGTGGTTGTGAAGCCACAGGATCATGATGCACAAGTGGCTCACACACTACCTGTGCTGAGGAAGGGAACATGCATAGGTAGTGAGTGCAGTAATATAACTCATGATTTTCACACTGATTGCTTCTTTGCATCTATAGCCACAGCCTAATACATGGCTTGATCTCATGTGAACTGCCCCATTGACTTCTAGATGTTTGCAAAAATAAGGATTCTATAAAACACAGAAGCATTCTTAGAAATTTGATGTAAAAAAAATGTATTTCTTTTGTGCCTCACCTTAGCCATACAATACCCTCAAGATTTTAGATTTAATGAAAACATTACTCCTGATGCAGACAGCAGCTTGGAAATATGACCACAAAAGTAAGGAAGGCAAAGAAAAAGCACTTCAATCATTCTTTAAAAAAGAACTTTCCAAAATATAATTTTTGCATCAGCCTCTTGATATTCTTGCAGCCTGACTCATAAAATGCTGAATGTGTGTGGGAGAGGCAGAGTGGGAGTGCAGGGATGGCACTGCCATTTAAAAAATTATTATAAATAGATAAAATGCCAACTGTCTGCGTTTTACCCTCAAGACATCATTGTCTTGAGGCATCACTGGCCAAGATTATTGCCATCGTCTGTAACTAACAATGAAAAGATGATTAGTTTTGTTTCTTAAATTTAAAGGAGAGTGTCATGAGACTTGACAGCAACACATGCAACTTGCAAGGAACAGCTCAAGTCAGGAGTTTTCTAGACAGTTTTAGTGATGTTTCTTTTTTTGTTCAAAACATAGCAATTTAAAATATGTGCTTGCATGATCACGAGTACTCTGGATTGCCATAAAGAAAAATTCGCAATATCATTTAGTTTGCACTGTTCATACCGTTTACTCCCTTTTGCTTCTGCTGACATGAACTGGGTTTGTTTTCTTTTCTGCAGAAATGTTTCACCCCTGGCTGTCACCCACCACAACATCCTGCTGGTGCGCGGGCTGCAGACCGCAGAGAGGAAGGTTTGACTTTTGCATCCAAATGCAAACCCTGCTGTCTTTGGCTGCTTTAAAAATGTAGGAGAAGCACGTTGTGTACAGGCCTAAACTTAGTACAGGCAGTGGGACTGTGGTATTGCCATGTTTTAACCCTCCATTTTCTGGGCCACATATTGTTATACTTTTAAGACAAGATGTGTTCAGTAATATCAACAAAGCTGTCAAGACCCGCATTAGGGTGCACATCTATGTATGGGGTCCCAAGCATGATTGGGAGCTCTTTTTCTCCCTCTGCAAGGTGTCTGAGAGGGAACCAAGCTGATGTGTGCTACAAGCTAATGGGTGCCTTCCAACTTGAAATATTCCATGACTTTATAAGCTGCCAAAAGTGCTCATGGAGAAGAAAACAATTCTGAGAAGTCCCACTACAGCAGTTCCCTGCTATCGGGCCAGCTGGCTGGGTGTGCTCGAGTGAAACACAATGCAAATGTAAGCACACAGAGGGGCATTGTTTTCCACAACACAAAGACACAGGTTAGGGAATCCCGCTCTTGGCTCTGAGCAAACCGTTCAACCTCAATGTTGCTTGACACAGAAGCACAGACCAGCTTCCCAAGGAGCCTGAGGCACAGCTTTCTACACAGCAATTTCTTTTCACCTGCTGACATGTTTTTTGGCACACCACGTGCCATGCAGGGGCCTGGCAGCAACCTGCACCCACCCACTGCTGATGCTCCCACCCCATTCAGGCCAGAACCATTCATCAGGATAACGAAAGGTGTCTTAGCGGGCGCTGAAGGAGAAAATTACAGACATTTTTGTATAAAGCTAAGGACTACTCAGTGTCCCTGCTTCCCAGCACACATCTTGGGGGACTTTAGGCATGTCTGTGTGTGTCTTGATTCCCTGTGGTCATATGTCTGAGACAGGCACTTTGGTGTTCAGTGGAGACAAGGTGGCAGTGCCTCTGGGTATAGGAAGGTTTGCATGATTTTAGGTTCCCAGCAAAGTTTTCCAGTCAAACCTTAGGTGTCTGTGGACTTGGAGCTACCAGAGCACCTTGCAGATGTCACATACATGAATTTAAATATTCCAATGCCACTGAAGTTACCTGCAACACAGTTATTTCCATGTTTGTATCTTGACTTCTGTGTGAACTGCTATGTAGTGCTGAAGTCCTGACGAATGGTGGTGAGCATCTTCAGCTGCTGTTGACTTTCTTTTTTTTCCCTAAGAAAACTGAAAGCAGATTTCCAAGAAAATCATACTATGCTCCAAAACAGAATTTTATAAAGGAAGCTTTTTAGAACATTAGCTGCAGAGACAGACCAAGGCCTCTTGACTCATAAAGACCTGGCAGTAATATGTCTTCTATCACCAAAACTTCGCAAAACACCTAAGTCTGCAGATACAGGCTATCAATTTTACTAATATAATCTTCTGTGGCATTTAGCACACTTAGCAAAGACCAGGAAATTCAGATCACTCTATTCCCATTCAAACATAATTGTCATTTTACTGAGTGTTTCCCCACTGAGAAAAAATAGTTGGGTTTTGAGTAGCTGTTGTAGCAGTAAGTATGCATAGTATGCACATCCAATTACATGGTACATACTATCGGCCTCTCTGGAGAATAGCTTTAAGCATAGGAAGGTGGCAACAAAACCCTTAGTGTCACTCAGCTTTCAGTGGCTGTGCAGGAAGAAGCTCCAAAAAGGAGCAAAGTCATGGGCATAATGCTGCTATATTTGTGAAAATGCTGTACTGGAAAATGCTCAGGTCCGACTCTGAGCATTTCTCTGAAAGGAGTTTTGATCTGGATCTGATCTGACAAGACTCAGGAGAGCATTTGTAGGTCAAATGACTCACTCTCTAGGTTACCAGGCTGATATTTGAGTCACTCAGGTGCACTGGCAGAGATGAGCGTAATCTGCAATGACATCTAGGCTACACCAGAAGATAATGCTGCTTCTGGTGTGTTATTCAAAATACGTGCCAGCAGACTGGCTTCGGCTGCTTAAATATGCACTGCAGTGCATTTGTGGCTAAAGCTGTACTCAGAGTGGCAGAACTAAACTGAACTGCCACCCTCAGGAAAACTTTGTTAGAATAATTTCACATTAAGCAGTTTATGTAACTAGATGTTAAAAACGTTGCTTTCTAGAAACGCTGTCAAGCACTTAACCTCAAATAACCCATTCAACTTATTTTTAAACCAGAGGTACCTGGAAATATGGGCCACACAGATTCCTGGAAATCATTGCACTGGAGCAGCTCTTCAACCTGCTCTTGATTTTCTTTGAGAATGCCATTTCAGATCAAAATGCTGAAGATATCTTGCCTTGAAAAATCAAATTGTTAAGAGATCTAAGCTGGTATGGGTTTTGCTGCTGGGAGAAAAGGCAGATCACATTAATTTTGTAAAATTATTGACTTGGCCCATTTCCAAAAGAGACATGCTGGACTTTTTTTAAGTTCTTGAAAGCATGATTCCCATCACAGAATTATCAGACAAAGGATTTTCAAGTAATGCTGAACATAAATTATGCTGCAGACTGTGGAACAAACTTTTAGAGCTGGTTTTTATACTAGGTGGAGATGATACAAAAGATATCATTAAGGCTTAGTGTTTTGGTATGGAGCCATAAGGCCAGTCCTGTGACAATAATTGGTTCATGTGGTGTCATCTTAGCAAAGGCTCTGCAACTGTTTGAACATACTTAATATTTTGTGCTGCTGGAGTAGAGGAGAATCTCAGCCTATTTCTAGAACATCCAAATAATTTTAAAAAACCCCACTAAGTATCAGTGGCAATATATAAGCAATTCCTGCTTCTCTTCCTCTTGTTCTTTCCTTCAAGTATTTTTTTTTTGTGGCAAAGCTTTACACAAATAGCAATGGCAAAAGTGACATTGCTGTCATCAAGATAAATCCCTTGGAGCAGAAAGAATACCTCCAGCAAAGCTTTGGAGGGAACATGAGGAATGAGCAAAACACAACATGAATTTTCAAAATTCATTCCAACACAAGAGGCACATAAAAGACAGTATTGCATATATTTCAACCCTTGCTTTGCTCATGCTCCCAGGAAAAGAAAAATACTATGCTCACAAGAGAAATAGTTGCAATGTTTAAGATGTCACCACCCCTCACAAGAGGTTATGCAGACCTGCACCTCAGCACCTTCACAGCTTAGTTAAAACTCCTTTGAAAAGCATGTTTATCTCCAGTCACTGGATTTGGTACAGAAACAGCTGAGAGGAGTGAGTGTCAGTGCCCACACTCCACTCCCCCAGCTACTCTAACAGTCCCAGCTGAAGACATGCACTGGTGACATCTTAAATTGTATCAGCTAGATTTGCCTGGAGCTCATCTAACCTCTCTTCAAGGTTCCACCATTCTCTCAGATCTTACGGAGACTGAATTAGCCAAGCTAAACTTTTGCCAATTTCCCAGCATTATCGCAGGCAGGTAACAGCCCTACTGATAGCTCTTATGCTGTTGTCAAAAATCTCTGATTCTTCATACTTCCCCGTAGTCAGAATTACTTTCTATTTTGGAATGACTGGTGCTCCTGGCTGATGTGCAAACTTCCTTCAGACCCATAGTTGGAAAGATCATGAAGCCATCGCAGAGGAGTGCTGATTGTACTACTGTTTATAGAAATAGGTAGTTCCTCCCCCCAGCTTTCTGTTATTGTGTCAAGTGCTCCAGGAACTACATCTCATGTCCAGGCCATTTGCTGTGGTAATTATTTCCTCAACAGATGTGTGGTCCCATGCATGGGAAGTAATGTTAGTATTTGATTTTCTCTGAAAAAAAAAAAATAGGAAGTCAAGAGTTCTTGTATATATAACCTGAAGTGAAAACCCTACACAATTCTAAGGTCAGTAGATACTGGATTAAACTTTGCACCAGGGGCAGATCCTTGGATATACATCCTTGTTCCTGTTGTTCCTCTCCTGCTTTCAGCAGCAGAGAGAAAATAAAACTCAACTGCCCCAGGCAGTACACAAGTCACATTCTCCTCTGATTGTTACAGATTTATTTTAATTCCAAGTTTCTCTGTCTCTTTCTACATGGTGGTCCCAGAAGCCCTGAGCACTTTTATTAGTATTGTTAAAATAAATCTAAAATAAGAGAGACATAAAGGTCTCTTCATAGTCCTGTCTCGGCTCCAACTCAGCACTGAGCCTACATTAACTGGTTGGGTTGTTTTGTTTTTACTAGATTTTCAAGGCTGAGCCCTTCAGTGCTTAAAGAGCTGTCACAAGCTTGTACAGAGAACTACTTCCTGGCTGGGGTAGGCTGGTGCCCTCTGTACCAAAACTGGCATCTCATACAGTCACAAAGCACTTGGGATCTGTCAGCGTACTCTGGCTATTCTGTGAACACAGACAAACCAGACTCAGGCTTGCAGCAAAACAGAAGCAGAAGAAAAAACATCTGTGGTTATCTGGCAACAGGGAGCTGTCTGGTCTCACCCCTCTGGCAGAAGGCTTGGGCCTCTGTCCCCCTTCTTTCTGCCTGTGGAGCACAGAGGTGCAGGCACTTGCCAGCTCAGGTCTGGAAGCAGAAGTGACAGAGCACTGGGGCCAGTAAGCTGTGCTGAGCTCCTGCTCTGCTCCTCCAGTCCAGCTGGCTTGGACCCAGACAGCTCAAGTTTCTCTGCATAGCACTTCCCTGCTCTCCAGATTCTGGGGCCAGCACAGGCAGAGGCAGCCCAGATCTGTTTGCACACAGGATCTAAGTTGTTTTCCTGTTGCACAAAGCAGAGCAAAACAAGATGAAAGGGGTAGCAGCTGGAACTACACAGCTTTGTAGAGATTCCATAACCATGCACACATTTGCTGGATCTGGAAACGAGGAGACGCTTTTCAAGCATTTTGCACGTGTAAAAGGCTGCTAAGGGAAATTCACCCATCCTGCCTGCAACTTTAAGAGCTGCAGCTGTGGAGTGTAAGCACAGAGCAGGAAGTAGTTTGCTTATGCAGAGCTGCTTTCCTCATGCAGCAACCCTTTCTCCCTACTGGAGGGTACACTTTTACCTGATAAAAAGAATTGGCAGCGAGCTAGAAAACAATCAAAAGGGCTTTTTTCTTCCCCTGCCCTCCCACTTTCTGCCTGGAGAGATTTAGAGAAAGTAGGACTTCTGTGAGGAAAAGAATCACAACCTGAAGCCGCTGTACTAACTTCCGGTTAACACTGCATGAGAGCATTCAGGGAGCTCCTCACCCACTTCCTTCACAAGTCTAGAGGACAAGAAAATGAAAGCATATGACACTGCCACAGATGAATGAGGTATATTTAACATTCATGCCTTTTTGTGCACAATCTGGTCAATCCGAAGGGCAGTAATTCTTCTATTGAATCACGCTGCAAAATTATTTCTCTCTCTCTGTTGTGCTTTCTGAACAGTCCAGCTGTTCAGAAATATGCTCCTTGCAGGAATTCAGTTTGCTTTCATTTCACATTGCAAATAAAAAGAGAAACCAAAGCAGTAAGAACAACACAAATTTAAGTATGTGCTTTTATTTTATACTTTCATGGCACATTTTCATTTGTAAACATTAAATTACCAGTCCTCTCCTTCATATGTTGAAAATAACCACCAGACATTTGAGAGAATTACCTGAGATTTAAAAACATAAAGGAAAAAAAAAAAAGAGAGAAAAAGATCTGGCATCTTTTACATTACTCACATACAGTACCATTTTAGGAAGACTTACAAAAGGGAATGTTTTCCAAAATAGGACAGTTTTCTTTTGACTATAAAGATATACAAAATACATTAAAACGCCTTAGAATGATCAGCCTTATTAAGAGGATGGGGCAAATCACTGTTTCAGACAACTCCATTAATGCATAGCTGGAACACTGCATCAGTCCTGCAGCAGCATGATGTCCACGTTGTCGTGAACCCCTTGTAAAAGCAGCTCTCCTTGGTAAGTGACAATCTTCCGTCGCTTTGCCGCCTTGAGCGTTCCCACCAAGGCTTCAAAGAGGTTGGCACACTTTTCATCAGCAAACAGCACACCAAATTTCACGCTCACTTGTCCGTCAGCATCTAAATAAAAGACATGATGTAGATTTCCTTCAAGTTAGGAGATTACTGGGGAAATAAGGTTACACACAGAACATTGAAAGTAAACCCCACTGTGTTTCCCAATTTATCTGGGATCATGTCATGAATGCTGATGATAAACAGTAGGCAGAACTCCTGCCTAATCTAACTTTGCCTTTCCTTCCAGACACTCGTATTGAGGACCACATATCTGCCATGTTTAGTTTTATTCATGACTTCTTGAAACCTATGACAAGCACAGGCTATTGAAACTCTTCACAACGTTTGGAGGAAATTAGTTTTAAATAATTAAAATCCTAGAATCCTAGAACATCTCAAATTGGAGGAGACTCATAAGGATCAAGTCCAACTCCCTGCTCCTCCAACCTAAATCTAAACCATACATTAAAATATTTTTTCACAATTTTTTCACTCGTTAATATTTGAGGTTCCCATTGAAAAGGCTGCAATGTGAATTTTCACACAAAGCAAGAATTTAAAAATATATGTTAAAGTTATGTTATTCCTAAAAAGCAGATGCAGTCATACAAAATGCAAGATGTACATATCTGTTTAGGTTTTGAAAAACAAGTGGAACTGAACAAATGGCACCAGAACTGACATATAGGAGCAGATAGCACAACCACAAACTGCATAAATATTTGTAAAGAAAGAGGAGTTTTAGCAATGAAAAACAGTCTTAAGAAGAAAGGGTACCTTCTAAGCAAGTTTAAGGAAGTTTGGAACTACACGTATAACTCCTGGATTAGTTTTAGGCATACAGACCAAGTTCTTCCAAATAATACGATCATGAACAGAATTGAAATGCATGAATTCTGAAGTACAGAAGTTACCAAGGAAAGAGGTGGAAGGAGAAGACGCAACTTTCTTCTGTGGTGACTGTAGCAAGTATTGAAAGCCGAAAGAAAAGGTGAACCTTGCAGCTGATTCAGAATTCAGGGAGTAGGACTTCAGGCCTACATCCTCTCTCCTGCAGAAGCTTAAATGTTTAACTTTGTAACAGAACTACTTTAAAGGATGGGACACAGGCAGTACCGTACAGTCCAACATTAAGTGCATATGCAGGTTTTCACATTACCTGAGCCTGCTTATTTAAATTTTCCAAGTTCATAGCTTGATATAACATGACTACATCTGTACAGAGACATTACAATACTTACTTTTGGTTCCCAGACGCCGAATCTCCTCAACTAAGAGGCTAATTTCATGTTCCACGTTCATTGTGGTCTAAGAGTAAAATAAATTTTTACAAAGTTATTAGGAATCCTGTAAATCCTTTGCACCATTCTGCCATATTCTCAGTTCTTTAGGGATGTCACAACACTTCATAAATCCCAGCAGCCTGGAGACACATGACTACAGGATAATCTAGGATTTTAGTCTTGAACAGATAAAGAGCCTCTGCACCTCCACATTTGAAGGGAAGAGAACAGAAGTTACAATCTTGTTACATTCTATACACAAATATAAAGAGACAATCTCAAAATATGAAAGATGTGGGAAGGTCAAGGAAAAGGAGGGTTGTTTGTTTTAAAGAATGAGCTTAAGCTGCCACAGGATCTGAGCAACTCCTTAACATCACAGGTCTTCAGGGGCTTTGCAACTTTCCGTCAATGGCCTCAATTAAAATGGAACATCTGCCTTTGAATTCCTCTGTGGGATACGTGGTAGATTTGGTTTCTTAAACCACACCACAGCTTTCTACATGTGCTGGGAAGATATTGCAGACATCCTGCTGGTTACAGACACACATGGTGTCTGAAAGGACAGCAGCTCCTGCATACCTGCTACTGAGAGCACAACTGATCCAAACTATGCAAGTGAACTGATCCAAACTATGCAAGCGACCTGAGGCAGTCAACATTTTTGCCATTCATAGTGATCCCGAGAATCTACTAACAATGCCAAACATATCCTGAGCACCCCTTTGCCCTGAAACACAGCAATTTGCACCAATGTACACCCATGCCTTGCAACAGTTTAGCCGTAGGCAGCTCAGCATATGGCAACACCGCAGTCACACAAAACACCATCTATCCACAAAGCCTCCAGGGTTAACAACTACAGACACCTGAACGGTGTTTTATGACCTACGCTGTGCAAAGCAGCATCAACACAATGAAACCATTAGATGTTGAACTCCTGAAGCAAAAACTGGGATTAAGGTAGGCACAAGAAACTGGGCATCACAAACAAAGCAAAGCATCAAATGCAGCTTCCACGGGTGCCAACAATGCAGCCGGGAACAAAAGCCACCGAGAGCTTCTGGAGCTGAGCTAGCTAAAAGGAGTTCAGTGAGCACTGAGACCCACTCTGTTGCTCAAGAAACCGGGATTTCTGCACTAGTATGTAAGTGGAGTTAAAAAACAGACATCTGAATGCATTACAAACTCTTCCTAAGAGAAAAGCTTCCCCTCCTTTCTTTTTTTATTGAGCTAAAATAGGTAAGAGTGACATAGGTCCACTTCCTGACCCCTTACGATTTATCCAAGAGGCAAAAAACCCATTGCAACAGAGTCTGACTATTAGATCCAAAATTCACATGCAAAAAATCTTTCTTTTTATCATGCAAAACTGAGCAAGGTTAACTATCAGCAAGGGTTTCAGGCAAAGCCCCAACCAAACCACAGGTTCAGCCCTAGTGCACAGTAACAGCAGCACTGCAGCAGATATCAGCAGACCGACATTCCCACTGGACCACCACTGCCAAGGGCACGGCAGCAAGGCTGCACAGCTGCAATTGCCTTAGGTGAATTCTACAAACTTCTGGATTTTGTTTGAGTCGGCACTAAACAGATCAAGTCAGCAAGGAAAATATGACCCATCTATTAGAAAGCTTACACTCTCACTATTTGTCAGACTGCCAGTTCTGATATTGGTCATCACAATGGCATAATTAGCTTCTCTTTGAAGACGTTCTTCTCATTTTAAAGGCTCTTTTTTACCTTCAGCTCTTTAAATTCACGTTAATTTCTAATTATTTCCATACATGTACACCATCAATATAAACAGAATGAAAGAAGTTAAATTCTACATTATTAGACAAGACTTTTGAGATCAGAGAAGCATGGCTGAGCAAGGAGTTGGGATGCTCGGTATTTCAAAACTTAATTATTTGCTTTATACTGTAGCTACTCAACACACCAACTATCAAAGGTGCACACCAACTACTAGACTCTAATATTTCTGATGCCAATACACTGCTGCAAGGCAGTACGTGGTACGGAAACTAAACTTCTCCTTATTTGGTGGAAACGCGCCGAACCGCTGCGAGCACACCCACACATCTGTCACCCCCCGCGCCGACCTGTCCCCTTGCAGGCACTGACGGCTCCTCGGCAGGACCGCGGTGGGAAGCAGAGCGCGGTTCCCTTCCCACA
>VXAD01002572.1:1468121-1487245 GCA_013399195.1 Dicrurus megarhynchus
GCGAGGGGCGGGCGGAGGTAGCTCTGCCCCCCGCCGGGCCGCGCCGCCCCCCCGCTCGGAGCTCCCACCGCCCCGGCGCGGCGCTCCCGGCCATCTTGGGCTCTGCCCGTGCGGGGTGCTGTGCGAGGGAGTCGGCGCCGTGCGCCCTCTGCCCTGCCGGCAGCTCTCTCCCCGTGCCGTGCCACGGCCCAGTTCTGCCCGCGGCCAGGGCGTTCGTGGGTTTGTTGGGTAAAACGCCTTCCAAGGCCAGCCCGTCAGCAGCTCCCTCTCTGCCAGTGGGTCAGCTTCAATAATTCACCGTGTTGCTTCACTTTCCATCACCGTACCAGTCACTTTTCGTACCCGTACCCGGGTGACATCATGCCACTTTCCTTAGGCCCCCCACATTTATTTTCTCCTAGGAAACCAGTTCTCTTTCCAAGGAAACGAGCGAGCAAGGTGAACACCATTTACCTTCGATAAAGTAGTGTTGAAGTGTATCTGTGTTTCCATTCAGCACCCATGTCCTTGCACTCTACGCTGCAGAAAGAATGCAATTTATTTTTTCCTGTCTTGTATCATAGCCTTCACTACTACTCTTGTCTCTCTTGCTTCCTCTTCACCTCACAGAAACGCTTCCGTCCTCTCTCAAGGATTCAGGCATTTAAGCTAGAGCTGCATTAACTCCCACAAAGCAATGAAGCTGCCGCCAACCCCCCAGTCAGAGTCACGGCTCGCACCAAGGCTCTCCGAAGAATTCTCGCTGGCACAGCTGAAGGCATTGCCGTTCCCGGCTGTCTGTCCCACCTGCTCATC
Organism: Dicrurus megarhynchus; assembly: GCA_013399195.1. Classification (NCBI taxonomy): domain Eukaryota; kingdom Metazoa; phylum Chordata; class Aves; order Passeriformes; family Dicruridae; genus Dicrurus; species Dicrurus megarhynchus. The sequence continues at coordinate 1,468,917 of VXAD01002572.1, forward strand.
AGACATGACTGCCCCTAAAGCAGAGTTGATATAAGAAATTATGTCCAGCCCATGCAATTCACATTTTCATGCACTAGTTTGTGAAGGTGAGGGTGAGATTCTTTCTCAGACTGTGAGCTGTGCCAGCTGGGGCTGGTCCCTTATTACATTCTCCCATCTCAGGTGTGAGAAGGAATAAATAGGTGATGGCACCTCAAACCACTGCAGCAAGCTTTGCTAGGATTCAAACCTGCAGCTAGATAAATTGATTTACACAGTGGAAATGATGCCAAGAAGATCACATTTTTATCACTCCAGGGATTATAGTCCAAGCCCATTGCTTTTCCAAGGGATTTTTTGGATGGTGTTTTCATGAAAAGATTTACTTTTCCGTAGAATAATCACTATTTGTCTATCAGTTACAGAATCTTTGGTTGGGAAAAAAAAGCAAACATACCACTTTCTCATTTTGATATGCTATCAAAATGTTTTCCAGAACAGATTGGATGTATTTTACATCAATAAGGGGTGGTCTTTGCAAAAAGCAAACCTTGATAGTTAGGGAAACAAGATTAAAAGGCCTACATTCCTAAGTCGATAATGAAATAAATGAAATTTAAATCTATTGGAATTGAATCAAAAGACAGTGAAAATTCCCAGGAAAATATTGTATCTGAAGAGCACTGATGCTCTGTGCATATGATGCCATATGTGTGAACTGCTTTTCCTAAGGTCTTTGTTATACTGGCTGACAAAATGCTAAATACTACAGTAAAAAAAGGTAGTTTTTTAAGGTAGATCTGAGATAAAGCTTTTAAAAGGGAATCTGATTAGTATATTAGCAAATACATCGAAGATTCCCATTATTTAGCAGTATAGAATAAAAGTGCTTATCTTCTGGTTTTATTGTTAACATGATTTCAGTTGCACATACTCTAGATTTCTTAACCCTCAAAAAACATCATTACATTTGCACAAATAATGCAGGCCTTTGCTTTGCATAATGTGATTGCTATTATGGATAATTTATGTTTGATCAAGTAATAGTTTGTGACTTTTCAGACTAAAGGTGTTATTATTATTATTATTATTATTATTATTATTATTACTACTGCTATTATTATACCGATGATTAAATCTATGTTAAAAATTCTCTTCAGTTTTGACTCATAGACCCTAATATATAAGAAACATCAACTACACATCTGAGAAAGATGAACAAAAATCTCTAATTGCTCATCTTATTTTCTTTTAACACGCTTTTGAATAAGTGCAATATATTTTTTTAATTCTGTCTTTTGAAAAGAAAGTGTTACACCCAAGTATTTGTCAGCAGGCATCAGGAGATTATTGAAACACTTTTGTTACTATTTCTTTCGTGGCCCTTCCTAGTCATGTAATGTTAAAATAGGTTAACAAGTAATCAAAACCATCTGTTACCATGACAATTAAGGTAACAGATACTGCCAAAGTACAACAATTAGCTGGGCAGCATCAGAACTGAGTGACTGATTATGTCCTTACAGGGACAGCAGCAGTAAGCAGGAAGCATGATAATTATGGAGATGGTGATTTCCCATCATTCTGTTTCCACAAATTGATGTTGTTTTAAAAATGAAAGAAGCGCAAAATTGTCCTTTACAAGCTTACAGGACAGACATGGAAATATTGCTCATACATATTTCATATAACTGGTGAAGGTCATTATCACACTCATAACTCATTATGCATTTTAGCTGTGTAAGAGTGCTCCTTAAAACTCAAGAGATTCTGCCTTAAAACACACTATTCTGATTTGACCTTCCTTGGCATCTCACTTTATTGTTACTGTCCCCCCAGATGCACATGCAGGCAGCCAAGCAGAGGAATTATGCACGATGTTAAAAACATAGCTTGAGAACAACACAGTAGACATACTGCATCTGATCAAACCATCAGTTTAACAGGACATTTTGCCTCCAGCAAGGACCAAGAGCAGGCATTTGGAAAACAGTGCAATCAATGAAAACTATTGGTTTCTCTCCTGGCTCCTGGCACTTACTGGAGCAAGTAATTATTCCATCTTCTCCTTTCTCCATCTCATTCCCTAATTTAATTATTTAATCTCATATAAGATGAATGCATCTCCATGTTGCTGATCCCTCTTGTTTCTCTTTATAATTTTTCAAACAATTCTGTGTTATTTTCCGGGGAATGAATTAGCAGAACTGTCAGTATTACTCAGCATGTGGGTATAGCATATACAAAAGACATAATGAGGTTTTCTGTTTTGTTTTCATTCCCAATAATAATAATTCCCAACATTTTACTTGACTTTTTGAAAAGTTCTAAGCACTATGCACAATGGTTTCAAAAACTATTTCCAAAGTGGTAGTGATTAATTGTTCTAGCATAATTAGGATTACTCTCCCCCCNAGTTGCACATACTCTAGATTTCTTAACCCTCAAAAAACATCATTACATTTGCACAAATAATGCAGGCCTTTGCTTTGCATAATGTGATTGCTATTATGGATAATTTATGTTTGATCAAGTAATAGTTTGTGACTTTTCAGACTAAAGGTGTTATTATTATTATTATTATTATTATTATTATTATTATTACTACTGCTATTATTATACCGATGATTAAATCTATGTTAAAAATTCTCTTCAGTTTTGACTCATAGACCCTAATATATAAGAAACATCAACTACACATCTGAGAAAGATGAACAAAAATCTCTAATTGCTCATCTTATTTTCTTTTAACACGCTTTTGAATAAGTGCAATATATTTTTTTAATTCTGTCTTTTGAAAAGAAAGTGTTACACCCAAGTATTTGTCAGCAGGCATCAGGAGATTATTGAAACACTTTTGTTACTATTTCTTTCGTGGCCCTTCCTAGTCATGTAATGTTAAAATAGGTTAACAAGTAATCAAAACCATCTGTTACCATGACAATTAAGGTAACAGATACTGCCAAAGTACAACAATTAGCTGGGCAGCATCAGAACTGAGTGACTGATTATGTCCTTACAGGGACAGCAGCAGTAAGCAGGAAGCATGATAATTATGGAGATGGTGATTTCCCATCATTCTGTTTCCACAAATTGATGTTGTTTTAAAAATGAAAGAAGCGCAAAATTGTCCTTTACAAGCTTACAGGACAGACATGGAAATATTGCTCATACATATTTCATATAACTGGTGAAGGTCATTATCACACTCATAACTCATTATGCATTTTAGCTGTGTAAGAGTGCTCCTTAAAACTCAAGAGATTCTGCCTTAAAACACACTATTCTGATTTGACCTTCCTTGGCATCTCACTTTATTGTTACTGTCCCCCCAGATGCACATGCAGGCAGCCAAGCAGAGGAATTATGCACGATGTTAAAAACATAGCTTGAGAACAACACAGTAGACATACTGCATCTGATCAAACCATCAGTTTAACAGGACATTTTGCCTCCAGCAAGGACCAAGAGCAGGCATTTGGAAAACAGTGCAATCAATGAAAACTATTGGTTTCTCTCCTGGCTCCTGGCACTTACTGGAGCAAGTAATTATTCCATCTTCTCCTTTCTCCATCTCATTCCCTAATTTAATTATTTAATCTCATATAAGATGAATGCATCTCCATGTTGCTGATCCCTCTTGTTTCTCTTTATAATTTTTCAAACAATTCTGTGTTATTTTCCGGGGAATGAATTAGCAGAACTGTCAGTATTACTCAGCATGTGGGTATAGCATATACAAAAGACATAATGAGGTTTTCTGTTTTGTTTTCATTCCCAATAATAATAATTCCCAACATTTTACTTGACTTTTTGAAAAGTTCTAAGCACTATGCACAATGGTTTCAAAAACTATTTCCAAAGTGGTAGTGATTAATTGTTCTAGCATAATTAGGATTACTCTCCCCCCCAGTACACTATTTTGCATTTTTCAGTACCATCAGGTGTTTTACTGTGTAGTTTAAAATAGGATCACACAAACTTCATCACCTCTTTTCCCATGACTTCAGTGACAGCTTTGAACAGCACAGGAGGTCCAAACAGAAATGGTACTAAGAGTGCACTAGTAATTAGTAACTGCTCTCCATCACAACCATTAGCTGACCATCAGCTTTACCTCTTTGTCTCCTCCTACCTTTCAGCTGTTTATTGATTCTGAATGGAACCTGATTATCTTCTTACCCCATGAGAAATTAGTTTTATAAAAATACTTAAAGTTTACAGTAAACATGTGGTAAACATATTTGTCGTTACAGGTTTCTCCAGAGACAGGCGTGTAACAACATTAGGGCCAAGCCTGAAAAATGTAGGGGAAAGTTACAAGGTCATTTGCTAGGTAATGGCCATTTTTATTGTTTTCCAGCATATTCTAGACATTCTCACTATACTAGGATATGTTGATAACTCATGCTGTTCTTGTTTTGTATAATACTGTTCTTTTTCATTTTTGTTGTATTATATGTGCTTGTGTGTAGGCAGCCATATGCATCACATGTGCATACACAGAGTTTTCTGCTGAGATCCTCCCCAGCTGAAAACCATTAGAACTGACACCATGATTTGCAGATTTCACTGTTAGATGAGATCATGTAAACAGCCTTCTTACATAATCCAGGTCTTACTTTTGTCTTCCAACACATTTTTGTTTGACATGTTGATTTAGTAGAGACGTGAATTCCTGCTGCATGTGCCTGTGTCCCATCCCCTTGCTTTAACACCAGTGACTTGTACCTGTGCAAAGTGCCAGATTCTCCTTACTGTCTCCAAAGCTGGATGGCAACTGTGGTGCTGTGATTCAGACCGGAGTGTGTGGATGTGTCTTGTCTTAGCCCAGCCTCATCAGATATCTGTGCCATCGACCTGCCCTGAGTCACTTCTCACCATGGGTGTATTGCACCCATTGCGTGAGTGTGCTGCAGGGTTATGACTCAACGTGACTCAACATGAACTTGTAAAGCCACTTCAGCCCAGGCTAAAACAGGTCTTAAAAGTCTTCATGTGATTCAAAGATTTCAAGTGGTAGAGGATCTACTATGTTCCTTATTCCTGTGGGATTTGTAACACCACAGAAAAAGTAAGATAGCTTTTTCTAGAACATGATCAGGTCCTTTGGTGCAATGAGAAATTAAAATTCAAGTCAATATTGTTATAGAAACCTGATGAGAATAAGCAATATTCAGAGAGTATGGATATTAGGGACAGCCAGAAGAATAGCTGTATTTTTTGAGACAAGCTAATCAATGATGAAAACATCACTCTTTTACAAACTCCATATCCAAAGGATATTCATAGTTTTTGGTCCAATCATTGTCTTCTTTGGCCACTCTCTCTGTCTTAAGTCAGCAGTTGTTTCAGCAGAGAAAATAATTTAACCAAAATGAAAAGCATAGTGATGCTCTGGAAAACTTTCCACAAATTTGCATGTAGACTCACATTTTAAAATATTGATTGAATGGGCTCATAGGTTTGCTTTTCCTGTAATGACCAAAAAAACTCAAACCAAAAGAGAACAACAGAAGAAAACCTCCCAACACTTTCTCTTTTTTTACTCTCTCAGTGAATTAAAAAAGTAACTTAGCAAAACATAAACATTTCTTTTGATGTAAAAGCAAATATGCCAGACCAGTCTCAGAACATGAGAGACTACAAATACAAACACAGTGACTGCTGATAATCTTGATTCTTGAATGAACAGTTCAATTGGGGTAGATGGAGTGATTCACTTATGCTGTTACTCATTGGAGTCTGTCCAGGAGAGAGGACTTATTTCAGGAACGGCCTCAGTGCATCACAGCCTTCCTATTATTCACTAGGTGCCTCACACAGTATAATGGTGCAACTTCCTAAATTTAGCAGGTAAACCTTTACTACGGTGGAACACAAAAGAGAAGGAGTATTTAAAAAAATCTTGAAGTAAATCACTGAAATTACCTGCTCCATCCCTAAGCCAGGAGTAAACCTCTGCATGAAATGACAGAAAGATGCTGTATCAATACAGGCTAGAAGACTGGGCCCTTAACGTTAGTTATACAGCACACACTGTAAGAAAAACTATGGGATGGCACTAATCCATGTGTCTGAGAGCAGTTACTTGAAAACTGTAAGATTGAACCCAAAGCCTCTCTCAATAGGCACAAAGTCAGAATTAGTCAGGGGGTGATGCTTTTCTGCACTAAAGGATGTGAAGTAAAGAGGATGTGCATGAATGTTTTGAGAGAGAAGAGCATCAAAAAGTGTTTGGAGACAGTTTACAAACAAAAAAAATGTATAAAACACTGATTATATGTTTTTTGTGTTTTCTAGATTATTCTTTGCTATAAGAGCTGAATATTTGAGAGAGGAATATGAAGACTAATTGTTTTCTCATATTCCTAGTGTCAAAAAATCTCGTGTGGCAAGGAAACAGAAGTACATCCCCTGATCTCAGCATGGGAACAGTTGAATCATCCAGTCTCACTGTCCTCTTGTTTGGTATGCACCATGAAAAAAAATCACCTCTCCTTCTCCTTTCCCTCTACACATATACATACACATACTGATATTTTGGGGACTTTTTCAGAAAACCAAAAATACAGGCTTTGCACAAAAGATGTCAAACAATGGTAGCAGAGATGACAGTTACATTAATATGGAATTGCTATCTACATCCCCATCAAATACAGTGGTAGGTGTAATATCTTTATTTATTGGTTTCATATAAATGTCCTTTCTAAAGCTCAGGCATTTACCATGAGTCATGACAGAAGTACATCAAATCTTTTCCTGAAGGAAATCTTACTGAAATGGAACTGTGGATTTGCATTTGTCAGAATGCATTTGCTTAGCATATGAAATCGTGTCATGGCAAAAGTCATCACAGTAATTTTTTTTTTAATTGGTGAAATGTCAAGACCTGCTGACCTTGCAATCATGATTCACAGAAGTTTGCAGTTGGCTAAAAAAAGGTAAGAAAACTTTCTTTATCACTGAATTCATGACAGTTAATGTTCACTTAATTAAAGATTCCTGTTTATAAGCATTTTTAAGGATAAATTTTGTCTGTAATTTTGCTTGTCTGCATTGCAGGTTCTTTGCTGAAAAACAATGCTTATGGTGCATATCGGGCCATTTGAATCTGATAATATTGGCAATTGCACTGAATTTATACTATATTTTTAAGTCACATACAGAAACACCTTATTGTTTCCTGCATATGGGGAAGTGTATTTTTTAGGATAAGATTTGTATACAAACTACCTTTTAGGAATTCTTTTCTGGCTTCAAGATACAATGCCAGCACTGAAATCCAAACTAGGTTCAAATTCACGTGTCATCAAATTTTATTAATTTCACTGGCACTGCAGCCACAAGTCATTTGATCCTAAATAATTTGATTTCATGCTGTTTGAAACTGCGAGAGAGAACAACAATCAGGCTCCCAGCATAGCTTCCCATGGAGCACTGGTAGTGGTCTCACATATTGACGAAATAGCCTAATAGGAGGATTTCTGTCATGGTGTAGAAGGTTAAGCTGTGTGTTGATTTCAGAGAGTAGACAAATATATACCAGGGAAGTACTATGAGAATATCAAACTAATTTGCACTTTTAACTATGCTACATGGTTTGATTACAAATGGGCCAGTTTTCTCCTTCATCTAACACCTAAATTTTATGAATTTTTTATCTGCAAAGTTAATTTAAATTGTGTATTCCAAGTTTCTGGGATACGTCTTACCCCTTCTTATTTTTTCCTTGAGGAAATTATGTCCAAGGATCTCTGACATGTTGGAGAAACTTAGATTTTAAAATATAGTTAAGAAAAGTATATAACCATTTTCTTGTTTGTTTTATACTTATCCTATGTGATAGTGTTACATGTATATGAATAATATTTGCCTCTGAAGGTATTGTGATGTCATATTTTGAAGTAGATATTATTTGTTCTCTGTCACACAAATAACACAGACAAATCCCACTTCCTGTATGTTTACTGAAAGAAGAACAAAAGCTGTCTTGCACACAGGCACGTGAACAGTTACAGAAACTTCCCAATGCACTTCCTCTGAATCCAAGTCTTCCTTAACTAAGTTTAAACCAACTTGTTCTTACAGTTTCCTGGCTCCTTTTTTCACAATGAGTCATTCAAAAAATCAAGGGTTTGCCACTTTGAGTGCAGCATCATTATTTAGTGTATTAGGAACCTGCATATTACTCCATTGTAAACAGTTAATCTCCATTTTGATTTTAATGGAATCTTATAAAACAATATTAGATGACATGAAAGTAGGCTTCTGCTGATCTGCAAATTTGGCAGAAATGATGAGGGTGAGGAGGGGGCTGATGATTCCAGAATTTGTGTATCTATTTCTGTTCTAAAATCCAGAAATAACTGTAATTACAGTGCTAACAGGGAACAGAAATTGGAGGGGTAGTTTTATTTTTTTTCTTGAGACAATCAGTTGTATCATAGACCAAGTAAAGTAAGTCAGTGTTAACTAATATTTAGTTAACAGTGTTAACTAATACAAAGGCTCAGTATTAACCACTTCTTATATAGCAAATAGTCATCAATAAAGACTTGGCACATTGGTTAATTGGTTACTGCAAATCAAAATGTTTCCACCACAGAGGCAAGCAGAAGACTTGAGACTAGTGTCTCACAGCAGAAGAAATGAAGGCGGTTTTTTTTGTTTACTCACTTTCTAAGGAATACATAGCCTTTATTTCATTACTGGGAAATAGACCTTGTACGTGTTCCCAAGCTAAAACTGACTGCACGGGCTATTTTTCTCACGGGTCAGATGTGAGGAAAGAGAACCATTTCACTTCCTTCATAATCTCTATATAAAGAGAAGAGGAAAATGGGACCAGACCTATTGTTCTTACAGTTTCCTGCATCCTTTTCCACTATGCCTCATTCAAAAAAGCAATGGTTTACCACTTGGAGTGCATCATCGCAATTTTGTGTATTTGGATATCTAATAATATATATATGGCTTTTGCAGTACACAGACAAGATCAGAAAAACCCTTATTGGTAAAAAGGTTGTATGTGAAAGAGAGCTGCTGAGTTTGTGGGGGTTTTTTTTCATCTAAAATAGTGTAGTTCCTCATTAAAAGTGTTCTCTTTCTTTCAAGTTAATAAGATCAACCTACACAAATAAATAATCTGCCCAAAAATCTCAATAAACCATTTCTGGGTTTCCTTTTCTCAGCTGTTTTTCCTAAGTCTTCAGTCAATTGAGTGCCTAGAGTACTATGAACAAATATAAACAAGAGAAAGGTTTGAGTTATAGAGTCATAGAATCATTTAGGTTGAAAAAGACATCTAAGATCATCAAGTCCATCATTACAAAATACATTTGTGCATTCTTGGCCACCCTAGTCCCAGGCTTTTTGCCAGGGCTGCAACAACTCTTATTGAAATGGACTGGGAAGTGGGACAAGAATTTTCTGTTCTCACTCATCAATGAGCTGTAGATGGAGATGTGGGGAAGCAAACATGAGCCCACTGTATGCTCCTGGCAAGCCCTGCTTTGCTCTCCAGTGCTATTCCTTCCATGTCTACGACATCCTCTACAAAGGAATTGCAGAGATCATGCCTGAGGCTTGCCCTTGCTGTCTCTCAGCCATTTGTAAGACACCTGTATAAAGAAGCACTACCCAGACATTTCCCATGAAGAAGCCTCCTAGTACCTCACTCCATGGGTCAGCAGAGGACGAGGAGGCTGAGATAGCCTGCTACCTTTTGCTTCCTGTTCAGACTAAAAGATGTAGGCTGCTACCTTAGCCAGGTAGCAGCAGTGCTTAGATTCCTGCAAAAAAAATCAGCATTGCCTTTTATCACAACTGTTTTTTGATCTATTGGGGAGTACAGAAGAGATAAGAATTCAGGACACAGCCCTTCAGTCAGAGAGGTGACTGTACATTCTAATAGCTTCCTGATTAAATTATTTTCTATAAGAGAGTTAACCTGCTCTTAGCCTGAAAGAAAAGGCACATGGGAAGAGTAATGATGCAAAGTGCTGGTTTTCTTCACCTTTTATTTCATATTCTAGTATAAGAGAGATATGTGCTTCATGCACTCAAGAGTATTCTCTCTCCTCTGTCAAAGACACAAATCCTGGTAAATTACTTTGGTGGAAAGCAGACACAAGTTGACAGTTCCATGAAAAAATGCATGGATAGCAAAAGATGCAATCATCCCTCTGTATTTATGTACATAGACCCATTCCATCCTGTCGGTCTCTAACACACTCATTTTATGATTAATTTAAAGAACTGTGAGATCTGAACTTTTTTTTTTCCCTAAAGGAACAGGGAGAAATAAAGTACTTGGCAATGATTCCACTTAAATTCAGAAAGTTGTAGCACTATGTAGGCTTAGCCCAAATTCTACCAAATATAGTCCCGCTAAAATGACTGGAACAGAACATGATGTTTCAAAAATAAAGAAATTACATTTATTTAGAACACTTGAATGGGTGTTAATTAAGTGTATTTCCACTCTGCTCAAATCATGGGTTTAGTTCAAATAACTTTTATTGATTTTACATTACAGGACTGTCATTAGCATTCGCTAACTGAGTCAAGTTCCGATGGTAATAGCTTTTCTTCAGGAATTATTTATACACTGACAGGAAAACTACATTCTTCTTCTCTGACATCTTCAGACTCAATGCAAACAGAAGAAGTTTCAGTTCTGTGTATATTTTATATATCTTACTGTCAAATTCAAGAAGTGGGGTCTGTGAATGGTTTCTGTGAATAGAACTGGTAGTACAATGAAAATGCTACTGTATTTTGAAATTGAGTTTTGCTCTCAAGTATACTGATGCAAAGTTATGCTACTCAGTGTGATGGAATTATCCTAGCTTTTATAAGAATACGTGTGAGCTGGGGACATGTAGGTGAGGTCAATGATCTAAAGTAGATGGGGATTTGGCTGTGGGGGTCAGAGTCAGCTGCAAAGCAGCTGCTGGAGGGGCAGCCACAGCCAGGGCCAACCTTGTCCCAGAGGAGCTGCCTTCATCCCAGGTTCTGCTGCAGGGCCTGGCCAGAGCTGCAGCCCCACTGCATTGCTGCCCTGTGTGTCCCTGGCTGCGGGCTGCTGGTCCAGACTACCTGGTCCTGCCCACTGCCCGGGCTGGGGGCGGCAGCATGGAGCTTTTGCCAGCAAAGATGACCACTGCCTGTCTTGTCATCATGCTCAGATCCCAGCTTCCCTTGCTAATCCCTCACAATAAATGTGGATAAAGAGATGGAATTGGAAATAGATCTCCAAAGTAAGTTAAGATGTTCAGAAGGAAAAAAAGAGAAAAACATAAGACAGGGGACAGAAAAAATAACATAAAAATTAGAAAGTGTGAAGATATAAGAGTCTGGAAAACGTATTAAAGCAAAGCTATATATAGAGAGGAAGACCTTTAATTATCAGACTCCTTCCTAGAGCCACCACAGATGGAGACACAGCATCTTAATATCCCTCCTATACCTGACTGAAACATCAGAGAAATGTCACAACAGTGTTGTTTCTAATAAACGAAGCATATTTGAAAGCACATGGGGGTGTTTTTGCTCTAGAGGCATTTAAGAAAAAGAAATAAACTAGATTATTGCTATCTTTAAAAAATAGAAGACACAGGTAGGGTTTTATATTTTATTCATCTTAACATACCAAGAACATCACTGTGGACAAAAAAGGAACAAATTAAAATCCTTGAGAAACTGATATTAATGGAAAACAGCTAAAAGAACAGGCTAAGTCAAATTCTGACCAAGAGCGAGAGTCACTCCGTGAAATAACAAACCCATGAATCCAGAATAGAGAAGGCACCAAAGCACAAGGAAAAGGCAAGCTGGAATACAAACTCCATGACTATCAATATTATGGAGGATTATATTGCTGTCTGTGATGAAAAAATATGCAGAAAGAAAGGTTAAAGGGGGAAATTTAAAATCTTGCGTAACTGACTATAACTGAAAACTCTTTAGGTAAAAAATAGTAAGATGGAAACTAAAATGTAAGTGAAGTGGAAAAGGACAGATACATTTATATATACAGCTAAAAGCATGGAATATAAAAAGAAGGGAGGGTTGAGTATGTATATAATATGGGAGGGATGTGAAATTTTGCTTTCAGCACTTCTTCCCACCTCGTAACCAATTTCTGACATATTCAGTGATGTGCCATAAGTTTCCTGAAGTAGCTATTAACAACCATCCCAGATGGAGATTCAGTGGAATAATGATGAATAATCAGGAAGGAATAATGAGGAATAATCCCATCAGGAAGGGTTAACATCCTATTTCATCATCAAGTTACACTGCACTTCCACATTCAGGGAGCAAGAGGAAAGAGTAAAAGGTAGGAGAACAATGAGAACTGCTCAAGAACCCAGGGTGACGGAAGCTGAGTAAATAAAGGTGATGAAGGAGGAGGTTAAGACTGTTTTCAGACTAGTTGGGACTTCAGTAATGAAAATTCTAAGGCTTCAAAAGAAAGAAAGATATTGAAGGACTACAAAGGCAACCCAAATAATTTTTAAAAAGTAATTTGAATATAGCCTTATAATACTTCAAGGCAATTGTTATCAATATATAAATAGATTTATGAATAAATATGTATGTTAGTGTCAAAAAGTACAAAGAAAAGTTAATCTTACCCCTCCTGACTCTACAAAATTATAGAGAATATATTTATAAAAGAAGATGTAGACATTGTCATGATTAAGTTGTAAATAAATATGGCAGCGAGAGCAGATGGATTTATAGTTAACTATTGTAAGGATCTAAAAGGAGTTTTAACTTATATAAGAGACTTATTTGATAGTATCATGGAAGCAAGAGGCATTCTTTTCTTTTGAAAGAGACAAGGATAGTTTAAAATCTAAAGAGAGGTGATATTCAATCAGCTGCTCAGGCAAGTAAATAAAAAAAGTCACTCTGCCTTCAATATATTCTGTAAAGGAATGCCTCTCTGGAAACTACCAAACACATGTAACTCTGCTGCAGTGAGGGTAGGGGGACCCCCACCTTTTGAGATGCGCAGATGAAATCTGCTGTAGAAATCTGCCAAAATCATAAAGGAGTAAAGGTTGCTCATTTCCAGTATCTTCCATTTGATTGCTTTAACTGAAACCTCTTTCCTTTAAAGGCTTTCATTTGACTGCTTGCTCTTTTCAATCAGTTGAAGTATTTGGGTGAAAGAGAAAAGAAGTCAATTTTTAAAATATGGGCAACTTTTACAAGGACCATGATAGATAAATACAAATTAAATGTTTAAAGGAGAGACTGGGGGAAACTGGTGCAATAGTGAATGATATAGGAAAGGATCCTATTCATTCTGCACTGAGGAGGTTTGGAGACAATAGATGTCTTCAGCCGGGATCCTGTACATATTTCAGTGGCAACACAACACGCTAGGGAGGCTGCTGAGAAAGAAGTTATTATTTTCCCATCTAGGCTGTGCCTGCACAGATGTGAGTAACCACATTTTGGTGAGTAACCACATTGCTTTAGGTCCACCTTTTGCTTGAAAAATGCTCCTTGCAAAGGTGCTCTCCTTGTATAAAAGGAAAAGAACAAACCCCCCATTGTTGTTATTGTCTGCTACCTGGCTCTGTATGGAAAGGATTTTTTCATCCATGGAAATTCTCATAGCCTTAAATGTAGGATGCCCTTTTAATGGACAAACAATCCCAACAGGTCTGGTAGAACTAGTAGGTTCTTCGAAATACGGATGCCATTCCACAGAAGGTAAAAACAGCACATGATGAAACTGATGTTTTTCAAAATTGCAAAAGTGTAAGGTTGGAAAGAGGTTGTAAACTGTAACACAGAACATACATGCAGAAATTTACAAAAGTATGGGTATGATGTCTGTAAAGTGGCTATAATCCCACTGAAATGTTGCTTCTATACAAAGAAAATACATATGCTTTTAGAAAAGCAGAACAGGAACTTCTTTCATTTGTAATTGTTAACACTATTCTCAAAATCTTCTTCTGTCTCGAATAAAGTACCTTATGTCCAAAGGTATCTTCTTCTTTGAAAACAGGCAGTACCAACAAACCAGTTCTAAAGTCTGAGACAGCAGATATTTTTAAACATCTCCCATTCATTTATAGCCCTAATCTACTTGTCTTTACACTAAAGAATCAGGATAGAACAAGTTCCCAGAACTTCTGATGCGCTGCAGGTAAAGGAGGATATTGACAGAGATTGTAAAACCTGCTCCACAGCATTATGCATGCGGAATAATTTAGAAAGGCAATGACAGATAACCTCAGGGCCATTTTTAAACTTGAAGAATCAGATGCAAAATGGAAACTGGACCTGAATACATACTTTATAGGCTGAATGTTATTTGAAGGTGTTTTAATAATAAAAAAAAAAATCTGGGCATATATCTTACTTTAGTGCAAATAAGATAGTACATGAGACCCACTAACTGTAATAAGAACATCAAAAGCAGATAGACTGTAAACATGGCACACCCCCATCACCTGATGAACACCAGACCCTCATCCGTTTATGAGTTATGTTTATTTTTAGAAATGAGTCTCAACATGTGTAACAACTAGTTTTCAGAAACCAATAGTAAGTTCACAGCTGATAAAAGATGCTGAAACCAGTTTTAAGCCCTCAAATGAATAAAATTCTTTTTGGTTTTTAGTACCAATGAACATACATATTTCTGTATATGCTTTTTCTAAGAATAATGCATTATCGATGTATAATTTAGGTCTGATTCTAAGAGTTATGTGCAGCAAAATAACCGTGCACTTCAATCCCCTTGGGTCATTAGACATAGCCTTTCTATGACGATGATGATTTTCTCTAACTCTTATCTCTTAAAAGGATGAATGCTTTGAGAACAATATATGTAATCTAACAGTTTCTTCACAGAAAATAAAATACAGTAAAATTAGGCACCACGTGGAGAATTTAGGTCTTAGCTATTCAGAACTCTGAATCTAAGAAGGTACATTAAAAAGACAGAATAATGGGTACAATACCGAAAAATCCAGGACGAGAAGGTCCTCTTCTTGTTCCATTTAAAACATCAATCAAGGCACTTGAATCAAGTGTTTCATGTACTGAAGGCTGAATCTACTGTATCAAAAGTGTATCACTAATGATACATCTTGTTGTGTATTTTGCCAAAAACCTTCTTTGCATATCTAATATGAGCTCTGGGAAATGCTGTGATACAAATCTTTCCAAACCAAAAGATCTAAAAGTCAAAATTGTTTGGGTCAGTTGCACTGGCAAGTGCAAGTACAGAGAAGTTACTAACTTCTTACTATCATGCATGAATACTATTTTCCTGAGTTCATCCTGTAGCAAACAGCATATTCTCCAGATAAACAAAATGAATTGTCATTGAGAAGCCACTGGAAAGATTTAATTTTTTATCTCAATAGATGCTAAGTCTGGCATGATGGGCACCAGTAAAGTTCTGAACAGAAGATCCCTCCTTGGGCTGGAGGTTTGCCGGGGCTGGCTGGGGCAGGGAAGGGAGATCCCATAGTAAAACACAGAAACATTGTACTGGGACTCTCTGAGGCAAAGATGCTTTGTCCACATGTAGATCTTTGGAAGTAGAATTTAATTTGCTACAAGTCATGTCATTTTTATTATTTCTGCTCAGTCTTTGAACTGACACAAAACAAGCAGGTAAATTTATGGTACAGGAGTTGGAAATGAAACCCAACAATCTGATTCCCAAACTATCTACCTGAACAGCTTCAGAGAGATGCTATACCACAGGGAAAAGCATGCAACCCTCCAGTAAGCAAAGACATCACATTTTCACATGACATATCATGGGTTTAGTGAAATGTACAGTTATCAAACATACTTCAGAACTGTTTGGCATTTGGATATGTGGGAATAGAACATGCTAGGGAACTTCATCCTTGTTTTAGTCTTTGTGTTGTGTACAAACTGTTGCAGCCAAGTGATCCCCATTAATGTAAAAAGAGAGCTCTTGCTGCAAAGATGCAAATAAAAAATAGCAACTCAAAATAATAAGATGTCCAGATTACTCACTCACTTGAAATAATGAGATGTCCAGATTACTCTTAGACATAAACCTCAAAATTATTTTGACAATAAGAGTATTTTGGGGTCCCTAAACTAATTTATAGCTACAGATATATACATATATTAATGTTTCAAACTCCAATGCCTGAACCAGTGCACAATCACGGTAAGAAGCAAAGGCACATGGAACCAAATCACCTACTGATAAGTGATTTAAAAACCTCTTCTACAAATAGCTCTGTATAACTAATAGAATTGCAATATGCAATTCAGCCATCAGAGGAGAGGTTACAGTTATTTTACTTGCAGAGATACTGATGGGACAATAGCTCCAAGTAAGTGACCTATGATGCTAAATTGGCCTTATCTAAGTCTATAAAATCATAATAATTAGTTATAATATTTTAAAAAGTTATCTCTTTACTATAGGCTATTTTGAGGAATTTTATCTGAGAAAGTGGTCGATCTATGTGGTTTCATCATTAGTGTCATTTGGAGTTGCAAAAGCTTGATAATGGTACGTTTCTGGGAAGAACCTTTTGTCTGTTATTTTAACTATAACATATCTGTGATTTTCAGAAACTTTAGTTAGCAGTAAAAGGATATACTGTCTATTTCAAGTAGCAAGGAAGATGAATGTCTGCTTTAAGTTCAAAATGTAACTATCTTAAGAGGCAGAAAGGATGACGTGCTTAAGGGAAGTAGAGCAGTCAGCAACAGCAATCTGGGAAGAGAAATATTGGAAGAGTTGTGAAGGAAGGTGAAGTGGAAAAAGAGAAGAAATAAATTAAGAATGATAGAAGTGTATGAAGTAGTGGACTGCCAACTCAGCAGGATTTAAATCAGGCCAGGTAGTCATAAGGGTCAGGCAGGAGATCATGGCATTTGTCACATGCCCTCCAGAAGCCTAAGTATCTTGGATGCAACTTTAATGTAATGCAGGAAAAGCATAGATCTACCAGGGGGATCTAATTGCAGCCTTCCAGTACCCGAAGGGAGCCTACAAGAAAGATGGAGAGAGACTATTTACAAGGGCATTTACAAGAGGTCAAGGGGGACTGGCTTCAAGCTGAAAGACAGTAGGTTTCGATTAGATATAAGGAAGAAATTCTTTACTGTGGGGGTGGCGAGGCACTGGAACAGATCGCCCAGATGTATGCCCCATCCATGGAAATGGTCAAGGCCAGGTTGGATTTGAGCAACCTGGTTTAGTGGAGAGTGTCTCTGTTCACAGCAGGAGGGGTGGAACTAGATGATCTTTAATGTTCCTTCCAACCCAAACCGTTTTATGATTCTACCCAAAGAAACACACAGAAGCTTGGAAAACACAGCTGTTGCCTATTCTTCCTTGCAAGGCTGATGTATGGAGCTATTATCCAGGCCACTTACTGTGTGCTATGTGGTGTTGATGCATACAGTAGTGATGGTGGAAGGAGGAAGTGTGCAGAGGAGGGTAACCACTTATAGCTGGGCCTATATGGCATAATAGGCTGGCCTTCACCAGTTATCAGCAGAACCTGCACTGGGGATGATACCAAGTGTCCCAAGCCCCACAGAAGTCATTATTCTCCTGTACTCAGCACTGGTCATGCCACACCTTGAGTCCTGTGTCCAGTTCTGGGCCCCTCAATTCAGGACAGACATTGAGGTGCTGGAGCAAGACCAGAGATGGGCAATGGAGCTGGTGAATGGTCTGGAGCACAAGCCTTATGAGAAGCAGCTGAGGGAGCTGGGGGTGTTTAGCCTGGAGGAGGCTCAGGGGAGACCTTATCAATCTCTACAACTCCCTGAAAGGAGGGCGTAGCCAGGTGGGGGTCGTCTCTTCTCCCAGGCAACCAGCAATAGGACAAGAGGACATTGTCTCAACATGCACCAGTGAAGGTTCAGGATGGACATTCATTCAGGATGGAAAGGGTGATTAGACATTGGAATGGGCTGCCTGGGGAGGTGGTGGCATCACTGCCCCTGGAGGTGTGTACGGAAAGACTGGACGTGGCACTGAGTGCCATGGTTTAGTTGACATGGTGGTGTTCAGTCATAGGTTGGACTCGGTGACCTCAGAGGTCTTTTCTAACCTGTGTCTGTGATTCTGTAAAGGCAGCCGCTCGGCACTGCCTCAGCCTCTCACACGACCCACTAAGCCGGGACGGCCGTGACGGCAGGGCAGCTCAGCATCCCCTGATTTATTGGGCAGTTTCCCCGGGGGCCTGCGCAATTCCGGGCAGGCCAGAGAGCGAGAAGCCGCGCACCGCGCTCCGAACGCCCGCGCCCCGCCGGCTTGCGCGGGGCCGCCGCCCTGCCCGCACCGCCACACCCACAGG
>VXAD01002572.1:1487258-1580769 GCA_013399195.1 Dicrurus megarhynchus
GCACCACCGCCTCCCCCCCGGCCCCGCCGCCGGATGCGGAGGATCCGCGGCGGTAAAAGATGGAGGGGGTGACGCTGAGCGAGGCGGAGCAGCGCTACTACTGCGACCTCTTCTCCTACTGCGACACCGAGAGCACCAAGAAGGTGGCGTCCAACGGGCGCGTCCTGGAGCTCTTCCGCGCCGCGCAGCTGCCCAACGACGTGGTCATGCAGGTACAGCCGCCGCCGCGGGGCCCCCGGGGGTCGGCGGGCCCGGGCACCGCCCCTCCGTGCCGAGATGGCCTCGTCCCGGCCCTGCCCCTCCGTCCGGCCCGCAGCCCTTGGGCGGGGGTCGTCCCGCCGGCGGGAACTCGGGGATCACAGAATCGTTAGGGTTGGAAGGGACCTCTGGAGATCATCTCGTACAAGCCCCTGCCGAGGCAGGGTTACCCAGAGCAGGTGACACAGGAACGCGTCCGGGTAGGGTTTGAATGTCTCCAGAGAGAGAGACTCCACGACCTCCCTGGGCAGCCTCTTCCAGTGCCCTGCTGCCTTCAGTGTAGGGAGGCTCTGCCTCATGATCAGGTGAAACTTACTGTGATTTAGTTTATAGCCATTGCTCCTCATCCTGTCGCTGGGCACCACTGAAAAGACTGGCACCATCCCCTCAACCCCCACCTTTGAGATATTTATATGTATTAATGAGATCCTGTCTCAGTCTTCTCTAGACTGAACAGGCCCAGCTCTGTCAGTCTGTCCTGATCAGAGAGCTCCAGACCCCTGACCATCTTTGTGTCCCTCCGCTGGACCCCTCTCTGATAGCTCCTAGTCATTCTTGTGGAGTCCTTGTCCTAGGAGGCCAGGACTGGACACAGTAGAGCTCCCTGCACAGAGGAGGGAGCTATTGTCTGGCCGCCCACCTGAGCCCCGCCGGCGGCAAGGGAAGGGCGGGGGGCACGGCGAGTTCTGCGCCGTGCATGCTGTGCCAGCCCCCTCCCGTTATGTACCTCTGACTGCAGGGCTGGGAAGGGGTTCGTGGTATCTCTGCTGGCAGCGTCCAGCAACTGGTAGGAAACTATTCCATGCCGACAGAGGCCATCCAACAGCTTGAGAACCCCGGAATGTTTTGGGGGGGCGGGTGAGATTGTCCCCACAGTCTGCTGATGAAGAGCAGCACAGAAAGAAATCTGGGTTTGCATCGTTGGAAGCTACTGACACTGGTCCGCCTCGCCTAAGCCATGCAGTCTTTTTTGGACGTCACTTGCCGGCAGGAATTAACTTACCTGTAGTCATCCAAACGTTTCTAACAACAAAAAATGTGGTGTTAAGACTGACGCGGGCCCATACTTGCAATATGTATGTGCACGGTTTTAGCACTTCCTTGGCCAGGTTGCGTCTAAAAGGTGTAGCAGTATTGCAGAACTATCTGTGTAGGAAAGAGAAAGTCTGCTTTGGTGTGTGTATGTGATTATTTGAGGAACGTATTCCCAGTGAAGCATTCTTATGAACAGCTATTTGTAATAATTTGCTGCTTCTGCAGTTCCCTCTGTCATTGTTCAGTGCTTTAAAGTTTACGTAGTCTTTTAAGCTGCTGTGGGTAAAGCTGTATTTAGAAAGCCGTGCCACGTTTTATGCGGTTTCATCCTCAGCCTAGTGAGATAAGCAGCCCTTTTAACAAAGTATTAAACTTACTGTTGCTAGAAACACAAATTGCAGGGTACTGAAATTCAGTGCCAGGAGAATACTTACTGATTAGGGTTACTGTTGGTGTGTTTTGGGCCTCCCAACTTGGCTAGTTGAAATGAATTTAAGACACAATGAAGTGGAAGAGGGCTGAATAAGAAATGGTTCTTCCTGGTAAAACCAGTAATCTCTTATTTGATGACTTGCTAGACTGGACTTAATGGTAAGAGAGTCTGCATGCTCAGTGTTATGAGTAAGGTTTCTCAAGAGCCACCCGCTGCTGCTTTTTGTGTGTGGCCAACCAATTTCAGAAAAATCATCCCAGGGAAAGTGCATGTTTACATTTTTGCTGTATTTCAAAATTTCTTTTACATAAAACTTGTCTGGATCAGTGTTTAGTAAGCTAGTGCTAGAGATTTTTTTAATGCAGGAATTTAGTGCAAGAACTTGGAAAGACCTGGAATTTTGAATAAAAGTGTCCACAGATTATATCCTTATCTTTTGCAGAGGAGGTCAGATATTTTCCTGCAAAGTAGACTGCGTCTGAAGAAGAGAGACTACTCGGGCGTCATTCCATGGGTCCTAAATAAATTAACTCAAGAAGCAGACCTGGCTTATCACTGTAGTGATCTGAAGGAGAACCTTGCAGTTAAAATGGCAAACAAGATACTAGATTGCCTGAGGAATGAGACTGTAAATAGTACAAAGAAAGTTGAAATGCCCTTAGCAGTTTGACCCATTATGAGTATCTTGTGCAATCACGGTTGGTCACCTGTAAAGTGCCTTGTACTTGGAAAAGAATTTAGTTGTCTAGCTATTTCATGTTCTTCTTAAAGTATGGCTCTACCCCAGGTTAACACAGGCATGAATATATTGGATTGGGGTTCTTCAAAGAGAAAACACATTTTATGCTTTGGAAGCTGAGACTATGTAACTTAAACCTCAAGATGAAATAGCTTAAGAAATAAAAAAACCTTGTGAAGGAGATGGATTTTTTTTTTGTTGTTTTGACCACTTGGGTGCTCTGTTGTTACCTGTTCATTTGAAGCACCTAATGCTTGTGGGGAAATGAGTTCAATTCAGTTACCCAATCCTTACATAATCCAGGAATGCAAGTATAGTACTGGTCACATGAACGTTAAGTAAGTTTGTAGGTGTGCAAAACATAGCAGAAAATTATTGCTCTTCAAGCTCAAGGGGACCAAGCAGTCCTGAGGAACTACCCTGGAGTTTTTCCTCTTCAATACTGCAGGTTGGTAGGTAGCTTTGAATAGTTCAGAACTGATCCCATTGGAAATGAAAATGTCTGACAGTTGCATTTTTCAACTCATAACTTGTTTTACTCGCAATCTATTGTCTAAAGGCTGGATATACGTGCAGCCTTTCTTGCAGAGAGTTGTGTCCTTGTGAGAGATCTGTCTCACAGGAGCGAAAGTTTATACGTGTGTCTCATTGTTCCTGATCAATTGCATTTCTCCTCCTGAGGGACACTGTCAGCTGCCTGTTAAGTGGGGATAAATGAACATATAGAAGACTGAAGCAGTTTAGTCACAGAAAATACCCAGGTGTTGTATACAGAGCTGTAGTATCCTGGAAAAGAAAAGCTAGATGTCCATTTTGTACACATCTACAAAAGGACAGTTTTATTATCAGAGTAAAAATACCAAGCCAAAGATGCGTGTGTGAGTCTCCATATAATAATAGAGACACCAGTCTCTATTAACCCACATTTCTTCTTTTTTATGCACATCCCTGAAATAAGCATTAAGGTAGAAGACTTGCATAAAAGAACGAAATAAAGTACGTGTGTTGGGGTGAGAAGTCCAACTACTTCACAACAGTTACAAGTCTTCGGATCACTCTCAGGGTGTGGTTTCACATTGCAGCTGACAAAAATCTAATGGTGAGGTGAAGAAGGTGGTTCTGTCTTCCCTCAGCCATGTGTTCCTTCTCCTTGCAAAGACACTCGTGCCTGTCCAGTGCTGTTGCACGCTGGCATCAGGGGCTATGTAGGCAGAAAATTAATCACAGCTTTTTGTTGGTTATAACTCTGTATCAGGTGACGGTGGGGTTGAATGAATGTCACTGCTAGCACAAGAAGGGAGGCAGAAAAACTCTTTGAGAGACAGGAAGTAGAGAACTTTCTTTGTTCTAGAGCAGCCGGCTATTTTAGTTGTGACCTGGCATGAGGTTTATGGTAGCTTAAACCACTGGAAGATGGAGCTGGCTCTGACTTTCCTTTGAGGAGACAGTTTGCTGTCCAGGGAGCTTGTTCAGCCAAAAGTTAGAAGGTTTTGTCAAATTTAATTTTCACTTGCCTCAGCTTGTGGCTCAGTTGCGTGTGCATTGGTGTTTGTGTGTGCTACTAGTGTGACACAACACAAGTGATCCTGAGGAGCTGTCACCCACTGTATTTATGCACTTCAGAAGCTTCCATTTGCTGGAGTTCCAGCCTGGTCCTGTGCACTGAATGTTAGCTGGCATTCATTATGTGCCCTCCTAGGGAGTATCTTTTAGGTTATCTTCATACAGAAGAAATGTAGTTGCCTGTTCTGGAGTGGCTGCACAGAGGAGTGTGCTCGGGAAATTGGCTTCAAAGGCATACTTCACATCTGACCTAAAATGCTCATGTGTGTATGCTAATAAAGTCAGTTTTTGGTGTCTCTGAACCGGTGGTGAAATTGCTTGTAAAAGCTACAGTTAGCCAAAAAATTATTGTGAAAGTCATTACTTGTGCATGGAATGAATAAAGTAGCTATTCCATTTGTTTGACTTGTAGAATTCTTATTTAGGAGAGTTAATCATAGAATGTTTTCTGAATTTGTACCCTTGATTATGAATCACAGAAACTTCACCAGACAAGAAGCAAGTCAGTGGTGCGTATGATACTCATCTGAAATTAATGAGTCAAAGCATCTTGCTTTAAAATATAACATTACTATAAAACTACAAGTATGTGAGTATTGGTGTGTATTTTCTCTAAAATGAATGAACTGTCATCTTCAGTGCTGGCATTGTACAGCAATGTTACCTGACTTCTAATCTAGCGTTAGAAAGTCTTTGAAATGAGAGATGAATCAAACAATTATGCCCAGTTACTTAATTACAGGAGGCTTCCATTAGTCCAATAAAAACCTAGTGTAAAACTATTTTTGGCTCTTGTTAGCCACTTTCAAGCTTTTTGTTTGTTTTTAAGAAGTCTTTACAGACAGATTGGTTTTGCTTGTTCTTGTTTCATTGAAGGAAAAAATTACTCTCTGGTTGTCTACCTCAACTGTCTGCCAGAGTTTGCTGCCCTCACATCAGAAGTTGTAAGAAAATGCATACCCGTGATGCGGCTGCTTCGTTGAGAAGTCCAGAGTGAGCTGCAGGCATATGCTGCCTTCTGTTGTTCTTGGGGTGGTAGTTTTTGGCACATAGAGGGAACAGAAGATGCAGTGGTGTTGCCTCAAATGCCGGAGCTCATCAGGGACAGGGAGCAGAGTTAAAATGGAATTACAACCCATAGGCAGAACATGGCAAAATGAAATTGCAGGTTCTCGATTTAAAATGTTGGCTTCTTTTTTGGAAAATGGATGTAGAGAGAAAGGGATCTAAGAAAATAATGGCTTGTTCACAATTATTTTATTGTTGCAGTTACAGTTTCACTGAATTATCCTACGGAAAGACTACCTGTTTGTCAAATCAGTAGAGTCTACTAAATGCAGACTTTGAATGGAAGCTGACCCAGGGCATGCTTAGGATTGCCTCTGTGGTAGAGACATGCAGAAGACTCAAACTCATTCTGGTTAATTTTCTGAATTTATTATCCTTACAGAACTGATGGGGTAAGAAATTAGAATTCCTTATACCTGGCAAATTTCATACCTTCCCTTCAGTCATATGAATTTGGACTATATTTAAAAGTGCTTTATCTAAGCACTTTTAGATCTTTAAAAAATGTACACTGTATAAAAAGCTTTCTTCTCCTAATACTGACGTAAACTAGTCTGTAACAAGCCCAAATAGAAAAAAAATCACTTTGCTTAATCCAACTCATACATTTTGTTTGGGCTTTTTATTATTTTAAACCTTGTATGAAAATGTCACATAGAAGAGATTTTAAATTAGTTTAGATTTCTTCTGAGGCAATATTCGCAACAGGTCATTATCAAGGTATTCTTCCAGTGTAGATACTTCTAACTATAGCAATTTCCTTACTAATCTGTAGTATTTTTTTAGCCTGAGTACCATAAAATTGATGAATCTGTAGACTTTTGATTATAATCTTACATAATTGACATATAATTTTTATACGTTCATATATTTTCATATAAAAGATGGTTTTGCACATATATTATGCTGTATCCCAGTCCTCATTTAGTAAATAAGAGTTGTTAAAAACCTGTTGTAAATAGAAACAGTGCCTGGATCTGCAGTTAAAAATATCTGGTTTGTGTATCACCTATTTTTTCCCTTCAAATGTCACTCTAATAGAGTATTCTTCTCTTAGCTGAGCAGTAGGTTAGCTTTGATTCCCTGTTTTGGTGAGATACGTAAGAGTGTACTTTCTGTTAGTGCCAGGACTGGCTTTTAGTCTGCTGTTTGTCCTGTGAATTGTGCTTTGAGCTTCTGCAGAATTCTGGTAAAAATGTTTGGTTTAGTGATGTTACTTTCACAGAGACTATAGCGGCCTGAAAATTAATTTCTTTTTACAGTTAATTAGTTGGAGTTGTCTCATATCTCAGCAGCATTTAGGAAGAGAACAGTCATTGTTTTTGAAACAAAAGGCAGGAAGTTAATGGCAAAACTTTAGGACTTTAGATTAAGTCTATTAGACTTATATTTGTTTTTAGTGGATTTCTTGGTGTAATTGGTTTTGAGCCTTTGAAATTGACTGGTATTCGTACTGTACAGTCACTTACGTGGTAAATAATTCCTTCATAATTCTGTATGCCAACATAGCACTCAGATAATTTCAAGTATCGCAGCTCAGCTTTGTTTGAAAACAGTTTATTCTTTTCTTTTTAAACATGCTGTCAGATGACAGCAGGGGTGATTAATTTTCTTTCTGACATGACTGGATAGAATTCTATAATCGGAAATATCAGGGCCTTCGGTGAAGTCTTAGAATCAAGTTGGCTGTACAAAATTATGGATTGTAAATTTGATCTTTTACTGGTAAAAGTGATTCTTTTGTAGTAGAAGTTTTAAGTACTTCACTGACTGTAAAAAATGGCAAACATGCCTTCATCTTAGTCTAATCTTCAGTAAATGTTACTGCACATATTGTGAAATGATAGGACTTTGCTGGCAGTCTCTATGACTTTCCAATTGTATTTACTAGCTTTCAAAAAAATAGTCCTTGCAGACAAGTTTCCTACCTGTTAGGTCACAAATATTTGCTGTTTTGATTAGTCCTTCTGGTAGAACTCCTAGACATCAAATTTGAGTTCTGCCCTTCGTTTAAATGAGTTTGAAGTCAGAAGTGAGTGTGGGAAAAATACGTTGACTATCAGATTTTTCTCACTGGAGTTCCAGTAATGATTAATGTAAGAATATATTTCCCTCTGATTCTCTTTCCTTTAGCATTTCTGTTGACCATAAGGATATTCTGAAGCCAGCATATGTCATTCTTTCTAAATTAATGTACCAAGCTGGTGATCATGTTCATGACTTGCTTGTTTTTCCACCTGCGGTTAGTGTCTGAAGGGTTAAATTATCCTTACATTTGTTATACAAAAAATAAAGCATAACTTAGGCATGTCTGACTGTGTGTAAGAACTGTGTTTTGATAGGTTAAAAGACTTGGAAAAGATGATAGTCTGACCTGCATTTCTGGAATGATTGACTTCTGACATCTAAAATGCTTCTTAAGTATGGTAACAGAGCAATGATTAGGCTCAGTTTTGAATATGTTTTTCAACTTCAGTAATCCCACAAAAGAGTGACCAGGACTGAGCTGTGTAAAATTTAGCATTAGGTGCTGACATACTCCTGCTGCAGAGTAGTAGTTGGGAATTTTGTAGTAGTCTGAGTGACTTGTTTTTTCTGATTTGAAGGATCTTAAATAATTTAAGACCTAATATTAACAGTGGTGTAGCTCTGTAAATGTGCAGTTTTTAGAACTTTAACCAAGGTTTGTTTAAACTTTGATAAACACATCGTTAAGGCTTCTTGGCCTGGGTGGGAGAAGGAGAGAAGTGCAAAGCTAAGTAACTAATTAACACTGCTCAGATTGATGCTCAGAGGAAAAAAGATTGGGGTGGGAAATGAGTGTAAAGTAATGGACCCAGTAGCTTCAGGTAAACTTACATGGATGTGCTCAGGAATAACAGGAACAGACTGGAACAGTCCTATTTGTCTAGGCCACAGCATGACCACTAATTCTGGGATCAGAGAATGTCTTAATCTTCATTTCACATTAGCAAAAAAAGCCAGAAGCTTGTGTTGATTCTTTGAGGTTTTTCTTTGTTAGCATTGTTCTGGCATAGTAGTGTGGAAGGGGATGTGTAAGGAAAATGTTAAAACTGAAAAAGAGAGAAAATAATTTTGAGCAAAGAATATCAGTCACTGGAATGCTTCAATTATAGAGGAGGTCTGAAAAGAATGAAAATGTCTGTATAAGTACTCCTCTCTTCAGCATTTAGTATTATGGGAAAAATATTCAACTTAATGCTGCATGGTAGGAGTATCTACAATTAGAATATCTGTGAAGTATCTCTCCAGTGCCTGCTGAAGTTAGATGCTTTCTTGGTAATTATATGCAAGTAGTTCCGTTCATTTGTTTATGCTGTGGGAGATAAATTGCATTTTGAGGATTGGTAGAGCTTCAGAAGTTGTTTACTCACATAAACTTCAACCATAAGAACAAGCAAACAACACACAAAGTAAGGGCAAACTTGGTTAGTCTTCATAAGTATTCAGCTGGACTTTTAATTATTGCAAGAATAAGACCAAGTGCCTCAAAAGATTACAGATGAAGAATGTCATTCCGTGTGTGCCAGCTGGGGCTTGTTTGCTATTTCTGCTTCAGGGTTTGCTTGTCAAAAACGTAAACTGCACACCTAAAAACAAGTTCTGGATATCTCATGTTGACCAGTGAGAAATGTATGCTCTAAGATTCATTGCAGTTCATAAAAATTTGTACTTTTCCTATTTTAAATAAAACCTGTGAGTAGATAACTTCTGAAGCTCTGCTGAGGTGTTTGTTGGTTGCACATTAGACAGATTCAGTTTAATAAAAGAGAAAATAACTAAGTAACTTTTTGTTGGCGTACTGAGTGGAGTAATCACATTGTGTGACCGGACAGATGAGCAGTGGTTCGTGCTCAGGAATGGGGAACTGCAGCTGAGAGCAGAGGGGGGAGGAGGAGCTATTTAGGTTAAGCAGTAATGTAAAATTACATAGTAAGAGAACACAGGTATGTGGAATATCTCACTTTAAAAGAGCCTCCCTTCCTGCATCAAAAATTAGAAATGGTTCTTGTAGTTCCTCAGGCTGCCTTTTGCTGCTTCAGATTTTTTTTTTTCATTTCCAGTTCTTCTGGCTGCTTTATTACCATTTCTGCTTGTAATGTGTCTTTCTCATGAACACCTACTCTGCCAGAAAAACAGCAGTAGAGAAAGTCTTAATACAAGAGAACAACTCTGCCCTGAGGTCTTCCAGGTGTGACTTTTTACTTGTGAGAATGCTAGTTGCTTTCTAAGTGAGTGTTCATCTGGCTATCTGTATTTTCCTTTGTTGGTGCTATTGAACATATCAGAAGGGTGTACAATTCTTTATTCTGCCCTCTTTTTGAGAGTATTTGACAATATTTTCTTTGAGTTGTAGTCAAGTAGGACAGCGTGTTACTCGAGATATTTGGAAAAGTGGCCCCTCTAAGGATCTTGTAGTTGTATGTAGAGTGCATCTGCCTCATGGTTGTGGATTGATAGGTGGTGGTTGCCATGTACTCCCAAATCAGAAGGGAATTGCTGACCTCTGGAGAGCTGTGGAGCTCTTCATGAGAGGTTTTGCAGGTAAGATTCATGTGTAGAGCTTGTAACAGCTTTTGCAGAAGTGTAAGACCACAAACTTTGATTGTAAGTGGAAACATCAAAAAAGCTACTACTGCATTAGGAAGTGTCTTTAATAAATGAGGCTAATCCACTGTGAAACTACGTGCTACCAGGAACAAGAGGTGTTGCAGACCACTTTTGGAATGGGTCGAGGTCAGGAATTACCTAAAGTATAACTGGTTCAAAAAGCACTACCAGTAATAAAAGTTCTATGAGGTTTTTGTGTGTGTGGTGTTCAGCACATTCACTTGTTAAGAATTTATTATCTGTCATAAATCAGAGTTTTAAATTTCCAGTGCTTTTTGCTGCTTTTCTATTAACAAAGTGAAAGCATGACTCCAAATCTGGCAACCTTTACTCAGGGAGTGGGCATGCTTGTAAAACAGATCCTGAAGTACAGGGGCAGAATAATTCCTCTAAGCCATAAAATACTGGGTCATTTTTTGAACAGCTAATTATTTCTGATGTGATTAATTCTGAAATCTCATTTAACTGAAACAGATGTATGTTTGACCCTGAAATAACCTGTGGAATGGGAAATTTCAGTTTTAAGTATCTATAGAGAATTAATTGTCCAAGCTGATGAGTGGCTTTTTTTCCCCGATGGCATTTTGGCAGTCTGCTTCCACTGTGGATCTGCGCAGTGTGAAAATCAAGGGCGCAGAAGTATTAGGAGAAGCTCAGACAGTAAGAGACTCTAAATAGTTCACTGCCAGAGAGTGTGTGTTGTCTTGGAAGTCCTCTAGCACTCTTGGTTTTATTTCTTTCAAAGCCTGTGTTCTGAAGCCAGTTTTGTGGAATTGACTGAGATGTATCTTCATGGAATGATCACTAAAACCTTACTATTTGTTATGCAACAAAGAACAGCAATGTCCTAAATGTACTCGTTGCCTAGGAATTCTTAGTATCAACTGATTAACTATATTTACTACAATGCCTAAGTACCTAATAAGATAAATGTATATATTAGAGGTAATTTTACACTTGCTGTTCAGCACATGAACATTTTCTGCTTCACACTGCATGAATATTAAATATAGCAGTATTTGTTATCCTTCATAGAAGCATTTTGCAAATGATCTTTGGATAGGTGTAAGACTGTTTAAATGTTTGCAATGTGCTGAAACAGAATTCAGAGCAATACTTGGACTGTTTCTTTTAGTGGCATTCTTTTTTTGTCCTGTCTACAATTGTTTTTTTATTTGTGTCCCACCTTGTGCCAAGCTTTGTGGAGCCAGGTGGAGAACTGGGTCAGAGACTTGACTTGGTTAAAAATAACTCATCAAAAGAAGGATCTTTGTCAGTTCTCTGTCTTGTTCCTGTTGCACAGTGCTGTCAACAACTGTTGCATCTGAGAAGCTACCTGTCAAGTGAGATTTTTGAAGAGAAGTTAAAAATTCTAACTAGTATTAGCAGACTAATCGGTGTTGCTTTGTCCAGTTGACAATAGGCGAGAGACTGTAGCTGGAAAACTGTGCCATGCTCTGGTCAGCAATTAGTCAGATAGATTGAGATAAATGAAGTGACAGCAATGGATCTAACAGCAGATGCAGAATAACATGATTAGAAGGTAATGATTTCGGAGGAAAGAAATGTATTCAAGCTAGGAATAAACAAATGAAAGAGATTTTCATAGTTCTTTGGTATGTAGTGATGATCACAGGTTTTTTTCTGCTACAAAAGCAATGATTAGGAAGCATTTTTTAAACTCGTATTACACATCCTTGAATTACATTCCACTGTAGAGATGTGGCTAATTTTTGTTGTAGCTGAGGTGAGTGGATTACATGACTTCAGGAGAGCACCACTGTAGGACAGTGTGTTCTAATATCCAGTTTGAGGTTGTGTTCCAATAAACTTTTAAATTGGGAAACATTCTGTCATATGTTTTAAGTTTGCAAAGAGCAAGAGAGAATTCTCATCAATGAACTGCTGTATATGAGATACAGAAATAATGCTGTTGATATGATAAATTTTTAAATTTTAAACTGTGAATTAAAATCAGTCCATAATCAGTTACATTTGTATTAACTCACAAAACTGAAGCAAGTCATTGTACTTAATTTTTTATCTTTTTTGTATATGAAATAAACAACTTTTTTAAATGTAATTCTTGGTTTTCATTTGAAGGTTATTGTTAATATGCACAATAAAACTCAAAATCATTTTCTAAATATTGAAGCACAAGTATGTTCATATTGTTTGGTTTAACTCAAGTTTGTATCAAATATTGTATAATGAATGTGAAAACTTGTTTCATATTTCTGGTGCATGGTTTACATGGTATTGTTCATGGTGATTGTTTAATGTAAACATAAGACCAAACTTTGTTACTGTAAAGGTGGTCACTCACTTAAAGAGGTTGTCTAGAGAGGTTGTAGAGTCTCCCTACTTGTATATACTGAAAATCCCAGCTGGACACAGTCCAAAGCAACCTGCTGAGCCTGCTTTCAGCAGGGGGAGTGGAGCAAATGATCTCCAGAGGACCTTTCCGAGTTCAGCCACTCCGTGATTCTATGTAGGGTTTCTTTGTGTTCAACAATTTTCATGTTTATATTCTTGGTGTAAGACTTTTTAATCAACAATGTCCTAGTTTGGATGAGATGATACAGAAGGTCCTCCTCTAAGTTTGTTCACTCCCCCTCCCATTAGCACACACCATGTGTGTTGTAACTTCCAGCGTGCAGAAGTTGACTTCAGGTCTTGCCTCTTGCCACTCGCTGGTATGGAACAGTAGGTAGTTTAGTAACTCTCTCCAAGCAGATGAAATATTTTTATCTTTACTGTGTAGGTGGCATGCATGTTGCTTCATTTATTGTTTTAGCATTGAAATCATCCCTGTTTAAATACTGTTGTACTTTTGCATGAATAATATTTACAGATAATGGGCTTGATTTGCCTTATAGAAGAACCTGGGGGCAGGGAGACTGTGATATTCTGGAAGACTCTCCCAGAGAGATTTTCTAAGTTCTGGGAAGTGTGTTTCACTGTATTTGATAGAGATATGATTTGTTCCACTTCATCTGGAATGTGTAAAGGTTCACAAGCCTCTCCAAGTTCAAGGGCCTCTTATTTGAAATCTGTAAGGGTTCTAGAAGGTATCTGCTTGAAACAGTGCCCTTTGACAACATACTACTTCCCAGCCATGTCTGGTTTGTGCCAACTCCTGGTATTTCTGATGCTGTTATTACATCTTTGCGGTATGATGACTGAGCATGCAATTTTATAATTTACAGCTACTGCACAGAGGTGTGTTTTTGTGGGTTTTTTGTTTGTCTGTTTGTTTGTTTGGGGGTTCTATGGTGGTTTTTATATCAAGGGCTTCCAACAATTCTGGAGCTTCACAGAGGTGTTGGCCTGACTCTAGTTAATTGCAGTAGTATGACCTCAGGTTCTTCATATCTAAGGAGATTAAAACTGTTGTGAAGGATTTTGTCTTGAAGATGGCTCTGCATTCCTTGAAGAATTTAGGGAAATTCCTTATCCTCTCTCTTCTCAAGCAGATGAAAGCCCTAAACCTAAATTTCAGAGAAGCAATCCTTTGATATTTTTTAATTGTTATTCCCCCCTTCAGTATAGCTTATTACCTGTTGCATGTTTAAATCCTGCTTCAAAGGAATTTCAGGTACACTGTTCTGAGTATGTTTGAGCATGCTGTCACTCAGCAGAGGAGTGTCCACTAGATGTTTGCATCTAATGATTTTACTCAGTCTTCAGTCATGTTTCTAGTTAGGTTATATTCTGTATTTGAAACAGAGGACTCCTTTAGTTAGCTATGAGTGGATTTGATGCCTACTTATTCAGCAGCAGAAGAGCATTCTTTTTATTTGGGGGCGGGGGTGGGGCAGGTGAGGAGTTGTTTGGGGGTTTTTTTGTATTCTTAGCTTTTTGCCTTTCTTGATACTTACATCTGGTGTATTTATATATATTTACTTTGAATCCATGCTTGCCTTTTCTTTCTCATACTTACCTGTCACAGTAGCTTAGTTATTAATTCAGTTTTTAACTGAAGTTTTTTTTCTGTCTGGCAGTACTGACAAGCTCCAAACAAAGGTAATTTGTAGTTGAGCAGTGGCTTTGAAATTGCACAAGGTCATTACTGCCTAATGATTCCATAAGCTCAAAATGCCCATATCATTGCTTCTTTTTGTAAGAGCCATGAGAATCTGGTTAACTCATCTGTTGGTGCTAGGCCACTGAATCCACAAGCTTTTTCTATTTTGGGTGGAGTCAAGTATGTGGATGTTCCATCAGTCTTCCAGCATACAGTGCTTTAAAAAAGGAATTGCTTTTGCTGTCACACTGGTTTTGATTGCTAGCTGTCTCTTGAATCTCCACTGCTTTAGCTCTGCTAGTTATTTAGACTCGGTATAATTATTTTGGCATTAGGTTGAGTAAAGGTTTAGATGTTGGTGCCTCAGTTTTTATTTGAATTGTCATCTGTGAATTTACACTGTCACTTCTTTCCTGGTGGCACTTTTTGTAGTCCAACCAACCTGTTGAAATTTTAGTGTATTGCATTCAGCTGTATTGAATTATTTTTTTATGGATTTTGAAAAATGCTCTGTTATCCCCTGACTTCTCTCCCGACATTGTGCTGCAGAAATACTTCAATGGGAAAATA
Source organism: Dicrurus megarhynchus (assembly GCA_013399195.1). Taxonomy (NCBI): domain Eukaryota; kingdom Metazoa; phylum Chordata; class Aves; order Passeriformes; family Dicruridae; genus Dicrurus; species Dicrurus megarhynchus. The sequence continues at coordinate 1,501,584 of VXAD01002572.1, forward strand.
AAAATAACAGAGGAGCTATGGGACAATGTGTGAAGTGTAATGCAGACACAGACAACTGATTTAATGCAGTAGTTTTGTCCAGCAGGATTTGAGCTACATGTACAGCCCTAGACCTGCTGATCCTCTTGGGACTTCTTTGGAACTAAGTGTTTGTCAACTTCCCACACCTTCCTGTGACAGGTTTTACATTAGCTTATTTTCATGAGGTTCCAGAATCCTGGTGCATGGCAAGGAGATACCGAAGTAGTTTTTTGTTAAGCCTGTATCTGGCTCAGCTGTGGTTGATAAATTCATCTGATTTGTTGGATGCAGTTACTGAAATCTGTTTTCTAATCCAGTGGTGCTGAAGCACACAGTCTAACAGCTTGTGCATCGGGTGGCTCAGTTATTGCTATGTGAAAATGTAGTTTGCTTCTTCAGCTGGAACTTGCTTACAAGTAGGGCTCCTCTGCACTCAGAACTGTGTCCTCTGAAAGCTGGGAAAGGACAGCTTTCTCTAAGTCCAGTAGTACGTCCCAGTAGTTAAGAAAATGAGCAGATGTGACAAGAGACCAGGTTTTCCGACAAGGGAACATGACTGAGCTCAGGTGGGAAGGGCAGGGACAGAAACTAATGCCCATGGATTTAAATTAGTCTGAGATTCTCTGCACTGATATTCACAGGCAAAGTCTCACGAACTTTTGTGCCTGAGATGAGATTGAAGGAGAGAAACTAGTAGTATTACAAAAAGATGATGGCTCTAGAGAAGTATCAAATCCATGGGATTAGATGGGATCCTTCTGAGCTTGTTGAGAGAGCTAGCTAATGTTGTTGAAAACCATCTTTCTCTTCCAATAGTTGTGGAGATGAGGGTTAGGTCTCAATGACTGGAGAAAGATGTTGCAGTCATCTTCAGGAGTATAAAGAAAGATTTATTTGGGGAACTGCATGCTGGTCAGATGCAGTTTGGTCCCTGAGGAATTGTGGAGCCAGTTTGCTTAGAAGCCATTTCTCGGCATATGAATGTGAAAACAGTAATTAGGATTAGCAAGAGTACTTGTCCACCAGATAGTCTGGAACTGTGGTTGAGAAGAGAAGAAGCAGTGATGCCATCTATATTGACTTCAACAAGGGTTTCACTGTGGTGTTCCAAGAGCATCCTTGTGTCTCATTTGGAATATTGCAGTCTATCTGAAACTGCTCAGTAGGTAAAAAGGCAGTCTGGATCATTTATCTCTGAGAGTCTGATTGGCACAATGACCTGGCACAAGCTGGCATGCCCTTAAGTAAGATTGCAGGTCATCATCGTGGAGGGAGATGCAGTCAGTATGTTTGAAAACATGGCATGCTACTCCGAAATGTATGAAATCTGTATAGCAGTTGTGTTTGAAATTTCTTTCTATAAATAACTGTGTTTCATTTCAGATTATGGAACTCTGTGGTGCAACAAGACTTGGCTATTTCGGAAGAAGTCAATTTTACATTGCTTTGAAACTTGTTGCTGTGGCCCAATCCGGTCTCCCTCTAAGAGTGGAAAGCTTAAATACAGGTAAATTACAGGATCGGGGGAGTGGGGATTGAGTTGCCGAGTGCAATTATTGGTAGTTGGCTCACAAGTTCTTATAGAGTAACATTGTAAATTAGTGTGATATGTCTTTTTATACATGTTGCTAATTTAAAAATGTGGAGAGACTGAGAGAGTGTTTTCTTACTGTGCAGTAAATATGAGTTGAATTAAGTACTGAATAACTATTGCATTCACCATGGTAATAATGAACAACTTGTACCTACTGCATAGGACCAAGTTAATTCTATAGATTACTGATGTGAGAAATTGTGTGCTGTGTCCTCTGAATAAAGTACTAAGAGCAGTAATGTAAACTGGAAGAAGAATGCAGCATATGCAGGCTTTTGTAGTTCTGGGTTTCTGAAGCCTTGATTGTGACAAATGAGAGGTTATATTTTCTAATGTTACATTTCTTTGCACTTGGTTTGACAGTTTTTTCCCTTCTTAGAGCAGATATGAAGATTTGTTTAAGATTTTTTCCTAGTGAAAAACCTGATCTGTAAAAAATCTTTGAAGTCCATACAGCCAAATCACCTGTTACCCTACTTTTCAAAGGTCAGCTGTGGTGTGGGTGGTGAAATAGAAACAGGAGAAAGACTTATTCTAGGAAGATGGTTTGAGCAGCAGGAAGAGCTTCGATGTGAGACCCTCCTGTAGCCTTGTGAATGAGATAAGTGGATCCATGTCCATGTTCTGTAAGATGAAAAGAGACTTAGGAAGATGAAGTAGTGAGTTTTAAGTCACTGTAGCCCTTGCATTATAGTACACAACTCACAAGTTAAAAATATCATTGGACCACAGTTTTGCCTTAGAGTGACTTTCCTAGTAGATTTCATGTCTGTAGAATGATGTTATGATTTTTATATGCTAGTAAATAAAAGAAGTCTTAGGAGGTTTTTGTGTCTAAAGGATATAGATTAAACAGCAGTTAAGGAGACTATTAAAAACAATCTGATATGACTGAAGTATTTGACAAAGCTATAAAAAAGAAAGGAATCACTGTGTATACTTTCACAGTTATGTTTATTCTAGGCTTATACAAACTGTTTATACTGCTTTCATGGGGTTTTGTAGCTTTTTGGAAAAGTGCATTGTTTTAGGCAATGTTCTGCTAGTATTCAAATTCCTTTCTGTTTATAAGCCACTGTGTGTTTATAAACCATTTCCCTAGTTTTCCTGATGAGTGCTCCCAAATCTAAAGCTTTAGCAAGTTGTAGCAGAATGCCCTAAAATCAGAAAGCTGGAAAAAGAACCTTTGACTCTTGATACTGATGAAACTGGAACTTGATCAAACAATTGTGGAATCTCTCATCAAATGCCTGTTGAAGAAGGGAAAGACAAATCTCTAGGCTTTTCCAGGAGTTTTATAAGCTTGGTTTTATTTTAATGCGAGATACCTTAACCAGAAGGAGCTTTTCTATTTTAAAAAAAGTGAAATCACAAGAAATTTGAAGGAAGGAGTTGAATGAAGGTACAGCGTTAATTCCAAAATATAAAATATGCTGCTATAAAGTTAACAGCAATTGGAATTTTTATAATTTCATATTGATAATTTCCTTGATTCGTGACAATATTAGAAATACTTGTAACGATTTTTGGACTTCTAGGAATAATTTTCTGTAACTGGTTCCAAGCCTGCAAAATACACCAAGTACAATAGAGACAACATTTATTTTTACCCTAACTGTTTTTAGCTATGGTCTGTTGCCTTGGTTGCAGTGGTTCCAGTCCTATCTATGAATTTCCTGCTTCTAGAATGATTCAAGTGTTGTTGTAACAGCTAACTCAACAACTACAATGCAGCAGGCTGAAGATTCATAAAATGATTCTGAGCTTTGCATACTTAGTTCTGCCCACAGTCCATCTCCAAAATATATTGAAGAGGAACTGCTAGAGCTATTCCAAACTAAGACGGATATTCATTCTCTCTTCAAACATTTTAAATTAGTTAAAGCTTATATTTTTGTACATCTATGTTTTAGCTCTCCATTTTATGCACGTTTCATTGATTTTCTTAACTTTCTTCATTCTTTTATTTTGGGATTTTCTTTCACCTTCCTACTTGTTTTTTGCTTTCTGGTGTGTCTTGTCAGTAGACAAGAAATTTGCTTTATCTGAGTTGCTGAGTGGAAACTCAGTCGAATTTTGAATACTAAGTCTTAACATAAATGTGGTCCAACTGATTCTTAAGTGAGTGCCTCTTTGATTACTCAAATGGGCAGTAGAGTAAGAATACTGGCATTAGTTACTATACTACAAGCCTCTAAAGCTGTTGTTCCTTTGTCCCAGAAATTTTTCCGTCCACGAAGCTAAAAATTGAGACGTGAATGAGTAGTGTCTATTTCAAAATAATATTTATTTTGTAAGTGTGGAATGCAGGCTTTGGTGGAAGAAAATGTTAGGAAGGATGTGGGCATAAAAAGTACAGAGAACTCTTTAATATATTCAATATCAAGGGTTAGTTCCATTCATGACAGCTCTCGCACGTAAAATTGAGGGATTTCTGGATGGTAACAAATGCTGTAGTGTTGAAATGAGATTTTTCTGCTGTTGTGGGAAAAAGTCAGGAGAGAGGTAAAAATAGCAGGTTAGTCACGTAGGAACTTAGTACAGCTAAACAAACCTATATTTATCTAGTCTTGCTTTTAAAGAAGACAGTAGAGTATTTTGTGTTTCTTTTGAGTCCTCTATTATTTTGTGACTCGTGCTGGCACAGCTGATTGCACAGACTTCCCTTGTGTCAGTTGGATCATCTGGTGTCTGTATTTTCCTGGTTTTGCAAACATACACATTTTCACGTGTATGCAATGACTTTTTCACTTTCTGGCTGGCTGTGGTTTACTGTTTAGTTATGTTACTTTCCTGCTGCAACATGGGGTACAATGTAATAAACAGTATGCAATTTCATCTCATATTTTAATATAGTTGTAGTACCACTGACTCATTCTCAGTACCAGAAGTAATTTACGTGAGCAGTCAGCAAGCGAAATTAAATTTGAGCCATGCTTGTAATTTTCTTTTTGTGTTGGAAACATAATTTCCAAGTAAGCTGTACAGTAAATTCACAATTTATGTTTATTCAAAGTGGAGCACTAAAAAGATTGCAGTTGGAAGAAAAATGGTAGAGATCTTGCAGTGGGAAATTGAAGGTTTACATAGCCTCATTTTTATGTTGGGCTACTCTGAACCATGGTACATAAAGCTAATGGCTTCCTAGCATTTTGTAGAAACTTTGCATTTTAGTTGTTCATATCAAAGTGAGGTGACATTGGGATGTTTCCAGTTGTATCCCATTAGCTAATTTAGCTTTTGTTGCAGAAAAGCATGCACAGATGTGTTTAAGCAGTAGTCACACAGTTGTGATATGACTAGATTATATTATCTGTTGTAAATATGAACATGACATTAGCTCACCAAAAGATGATGCTGAATGTACTGTAGTATTTTAGCATTTGTTTTGCTGATGAACCATTCTATGTGAAGACTCTAATTCTATATATGTGGTAGAAATGGTATATACTTTAGTAGAAATTTTAAATTTTGAAAAATTTTGAAAATCATACTTCAGTAATGAAATGTTGGAAAAACTGACCAAAAATGGGCTAAATCCAGGTTATCTGATTACTGCTGTATTTAAGGCACAGTTGTAGTGCAAAGCTATGATGGAGCAATGTGAAGTCATCTTTGTGTACCAAAGTCAGAACTTGGGTAGCAGAATTGTGAAGTCTAATGCAGAATAGGTATTTGCTTTTTCCAACTGCCCAGTCTTGGCTTGACCACAGCAGCAGTCAGTGTGTAAGGAATTGAGTCACATGTGAAATTTTAACTTCAAAATAGAACAGTGTTTATTTTTAATCATCATACTTATGTATAGTAAATGTCCTGCTGTATTTTTTTTAACAGTAAAGGACCTCCCTCTTCCCAGATTTGTTGTGTCAAAGAATGAACAAGAGTCAAGACACACAGCCTTGTATTCTTCAGATGCTGATAACGCAGCTTCATATTCAGGTGTGATTCCTCCTCCTCCACCTGGCAGGATACAAGTCAAAAAAGGCTCTGTGAGCCATGATGCAGTTCAGCAGCGTACATCAACTGATCAACAGGTAAATTAACTTAAAAGATTAAACAGGACTCTCAATCACTACTTTACTGTGTAGATGTCAATTTGATAGGGCTTCTAAGCTTTGTTGCTTTCAATATAGTTTCTCAAAAATAAATTTTCCTGATATACATGAAGACCATATATGCCTCTGAAATACTTGCATGTAGGAGACATTTTTTATGAAGTCGTAAAATCCATGTTTAAAGTATTGGGGGTAATGGACAAAGAATTGAGACAGCAAAGAAATTCAGTGTGTAAATTAGGATGGCATATATAAAGTTGTAGTTGTTATTATATTAATAGTTAATTTATTAAATAGTTCCCATCAATTTCCTAGTCACTGCAACAGTGGTACTGAGTGCTGTGGAAGACTGAATTTCTAGTCCTTCAACATGCTCCAATACATGCAAATCTGAAATACTGTATTCAGAAAAAATTCTGTAAATTTTCACAGTTGCTTTTCTCTGTCTCACATTTTATTGTTCAGTAGTTTAACTGTTTAGGAAAGACAATGAGAACCAGAAAAACAGACCAAAGTTTTAAAATAGCTTTTTCTTGTGTTTTAATAATGAGAACGCTGATTTCTTTTTGTTCAGTGGTTGTTTGATCTTCAGTGACAAGATGTCTGAATAAATGAAAACTGTAAAGGCTTACAACTCTGCCTTCTCATACATAATTCCTTGGGTTTACAGTCTTTATGCTCTTTTTCCATGGGGAAATCCTTTCTGATTGTCTTTTCTACAAGCAAGAACCAAGTACAAATGCTAAATTTTGCTCTGTGTGTGTATTGAATGACCTGTTTTCTGCCCTGTGGTATGCCTTTTTCTGGGCTTATTTTGTAAAGAATCAAGGAACTTGCAAATGTCCCATAGTCACTCTGGAAATCAAAGAATTGCTCATAAACATTTATTAGTCTCTATGGAAATAGCCCAGACTGATCCAGTGTAAAGAAAAAATAAATTAGTAGAGGAAATCCATAATCAGTGTTTGGCTGCCACTTCCTTTGTTCCAAGGGGAAGATGGGGAATGTAATGAAAAAAGAGCTAGCAGTAGGTCTCAAGATACCTTTTTGCTGTCTAGTTTTGAGTAGGAGTGTTTGAGAGAGCTACCAAGCATTTCGCACGTTGCAGATTTCCTAGATCTTATGGTGAGATTTTAGTTGGATTGACACTGTTTTATATGCTTCCATCATGATGTTGAGTTTATTTAGTGAACAGTTGTAATTTGATACAGGAATCTGTGGCATGATGTTAAAATAACAAAAAGAAAAATAAATGTGGTGTTTTAGGTCTTGAGGATAAAGAAGGCACCTGTTCACAAAGGTGTACACGCATCCCCATTTCATTTCTCTGTCTTGGCTGATAGAAGCAACTTGGTATCTCTTTTTCACACAAGTCTGTCTGGGATCACCAGAATAAGGAAACTCTTTATCTAAGTCCTCTGAGACATCTGGCCCAGAAAACAGACTTGAAACAAATGTAACGGACAACACAACACTGAGTCCAGCAATTTTAAGTTGTATTCATGGTCTAGAACATCGGGGAAGTATTGTCTCATTTTGCACCCTGATGTAAAACTGAATGTTCTGTGGCTGATGCTACATTTCTGACTGTACAATGAACCCGTTTAAGCAGCCATCTTGTTCCAATCTAATAATTATTGATTCAGATACCAGGTTAGAAATAAACTGAGAAAGGGGTTTGAGCCCAGGTTTCTCACTTAACCACATAAATACTCTAATTGGGTTATTTTCCAAAAGATGAGTACAGCTTTTATCCATGTTTTCATGGAAATTGCTGCTTTAGTTGTCTTCACCTGATATACCATTCAGATTCATAAAATCTAGAAAGAGTTTCAGATTCTGAATTCTTGTACCACCTTTTTGAGCGATAAGTATGAGAAAGACAAAGTCTGAGAAGTAAATCACAACGTGTCATCTTCCTAGGGATCACTCTTCTTTCTGGAGGAATATGTCAGTTAAGCTTGGATATTTCACTCATAGAGCTTATTATGTAGTTACTGGATACTCCATTAGCAAATTTGGGGTTTTGTTTTTTCCTGAACTGCTTGTTGCTTTGAGATTCTGCCCAGCACTTGGAAATACATTGATTTCTTAAAATGCTATGGCTGAAATATCATTTGTATGAAACCATAAGGTATCTTAATCTTCATCTTTAAAAACTGGGTTCATTTATATGCAGCTTTCCATAATAGTGAGATTTGTCATGCATAGTATAATATCTCATAATCACAAATAATTTATGTAGAAGAATTCCACTTAGTATGCTGTCTTCTAAATTGTCCTAGCTAAAACTATTTCTTTAACAACACATCATTTTGGCAGCTCCCTCAATGAACTTTACTTGGAGGTAGGGAATCAGGAAATAGCAGTCAGGTTGTGTTTCCTAAGAGTAGCTATAAATGATTTTGTGGTTGCTTTTGTAGTTTATAAATATAGCACTGGGCAGAAGTTTATATCTTTTTAATATTGTTAGAAGACGACTGAAGTCATGCCCAGCTGTCATGGAAGCTACAGAACTGATTTTAGGAGTCTAGCTGAATAATGAAAGATGCCTTCACTCACTGGATAGCATGTTAACTGCACATCGTAGTGGAGATAAAACACTGGGTGAAAATATTTTTTTTGTCTTCTGACAGAATTTCTTATTCCTATAAAATAGAGGCTAGGTGGAGTTGAGCACTTCTGATGACAATGTGACATCTCTAAGAGCACTTTGGTGACATAGGTGTGCTACTACAGTGTATATACATATCTATACCTTGATAGTATAGATAGCAGTTATGTTACTAAAACTGTTAGTGTACTGAAAACTTTCTTAGAAGAAGTAGCAATGTTGAGATTAGGAAGAATTTTGTGTCTTCTGAAAGTAGCTCACATGTGACTAAATGTTCTCAATCTTGGAGACGTTTTGTGTTTTGCTGTTAAAACCAAAAAGCAAATACTTTTTCCAGTTTTGTTAAGTATGATCTGGATGTTGATCAGGTACTGCTTTAGGATACTTTTACCTCTTTTCCAGGAAAGGGGAGTATCTGGCTTCAGTAGATGTTGACTCTAACATCTGAAAGACATGTATCTGACAAAAGCTTACAGGCTGAACCTTGCTATATCCAGGTGAAAATAAAAGGTAAAGCTGAAGGTACTCCTCTGCCTATGGGTGCATTAAGCGTATTACTGGCACTCCAGATCATACTGATTTATTGCTATGTCAGTGCAGCCTTAGGAGGAGACAGCTCAAATTTGGTACCTGTAGCAGGCAGAATTTGATCATTTCAGTTCTTTCAACTGTATGAAAAGTACTGTCACTTTATTCTAAGGTTTTGCCAGTAGCTCATTTCTGTGCACTTCTGTTTTGTAGATTAAACAGGTAATTTCAGATAAAATATACCTGGCATTAAGTTGTTTACAAGCACAGAACTGGACAAGATCTTGTTTGCATCTAACCCTTTATTATTATGAGAAATTGTATTGGATAATGATTTTTTTAAATTATCAGGGTTCTCTCTTGAAACTGCAAAGCCTTTTGTTCCACACTGGCTTTGTTGGGGAACACTATTCCAGAGCCTTAGTAGGAATATTCATGGGAACATGGTGGGAATTCCCACTTAGCTCAGCCTGTTCATTTAACAACTTTGTCATTAGTATTTGCTGCAGGGCACTACCAGTATTTACTGGAAAACTGTTGCATTCCACTTCAGCTCTGTTTTGCTTGACGAAACAATTCACAGTCTCAGTTTTGTTTCATAAAGTAGGTGTCAGTAATGCTTAATCCTTCTCTGCCTGTGACTCAATTTGAATTTGCTCTTATTGAAAGTATTTTGCTACATTTGTATTTCTTGTTCCAAATGGTATTTCACCAGTATTAATACTATTTTGTAGGGTTCTTTGCTGCTTCTGCTTGATACATCTCACCTCATATACCTTGGCAGCTGTGAATAAAGCAAATCTGTCCTACTTGACATATTGTAGGGGTCTGATAGTTGGCCTGTGCATCCGGTCTTCTCATGGCCTTTGGTGTTAACTTTCATTATGCAAGAAAAACTGTATTTACTGTTTTAAAATTTGATAGCTGACTGTTCCCTATGTCCTGAAAGGGATCCATCTGTTTGCTGCCTTATATTTGTTGTCACAATTCATAAGCACACTGTGTAGTGTGCATAATCAGTTACCTAAAGTATTAAATAAGGTTATTGCCCAAATCAGTCATTCAGCAGCATGATAAGAAACCTCTCTTCAATCTCATAATTCCCATTTAATACAATCCAGCTTTGCCCCTGCTGTAGCCAGTTATTTTACACCTTAGATCCTTGTATTAATCACCACATTGTTGGAACTATCTTGTATGACACCCCACTGAGGTATGCTCAGCTTCAGGTTAAATGTAGTACAGTTCTTTTGTTGAGGAAATCACAAAAATACCAGCCAATTTAAGCATCATTTCTCATGCTGTGATTGATCCCTTTTTCATTTGTCGTTGGTTTATTATTACTTCCCTCAAAAATGTAATCTTCTAAAACCTTTCAAATTGCTGAGGTCAGACCGGCCAGTTTGTAATTGGCTCAACCACACATCCCCTCTTGAAAAATGTTTTTTAATTAACATGCTATTTTTAGTAACTTCTTGTCAGTTCAAAAATAACCAAGTTACAAGTACTGTATAGTGTCTCAGTTTTGTAATTCCAGTCTGACAAAAATAATGCCTTTTTACAATGTTTTTAAATGTGATTTTTTTTTCTTAAGATGCGCTACCTAATTTCTGCCTGGTAGCTATAACCTTTTTTTTGATTAATTATTGACAAAGATTTCTCATTAGTTTGATTTAACATGAAAACATTAACCATTTATGTCAACAGGTTTTTATTTAGATATTTTCTGGAATCATTTAAAGAGATAAAATAAGTGGCTTAATAATAGTAAAATACAGAATGTTTTAATTGCTTTGATTTTTTTTGAGATTTGTCTGGAGGGAAAATAAAAGGTAGTGGTTTAAATGTTTAAATATAATTACATTGAAAACACTAAAAAAATATAAAAATATAATTTTAATAGTAGCTGATCCAGTAAACATCTACTACAGCGTGCAGACGCTGAATAAAGTTTTCAAAGTCGCCAAAGAGATTAGGTGGGGAACTTCAAATGACTGAGCTACTAGTAACCTAAAAAATGCAAACTGTTTTTACATGCTATGATTTGGAAGAGCAGATAAGTTAGGTTCTGTATCCTAATTATCTTTAAAAAAATCTGATTCTGGATGTTTCAGGCTTTGAAAATTAATTTCTTTTATTAATAGATCAGGCAGGTGAAAGCAAACAACCCTACTTGCTCAGTTGCAACAAACATGCTCATAAACTCAAAACACTCAGTTTATGAGAATGTGTGTTGCAGCTGAGGATCAGAGTTGGTTCTGATGAAACTACTACCTCTGTTTAGTTAAAGTGTGAAGCTCAAGACAAAACTGAAGTGGAAACTGTACAACACACTATGATTTCTAGGTATGAGTGTATGAAAATGATAACTTTTTATCCACTGCAGAGGCAGATACATAGTTATTACCCTAAGTACAAGGGGTGAATGAACCTGTATGTAGTTGAAGTTTCAGTAAATCCCTACTTGTGTTTTCCCATGACTGCTTTTGAATGGGAGTCAGTGTTTCTACTGTCTCGCCTCCTCCCCAGCCTTTTTCATCTTCCTTCTTTACACTTGCATCAAGCCATCAGTGTTTTGGCCAAGACATGTGATATGTACACACATATTTGTGTGTGTATATATAAATATGTGAAAAAAAACAAGTAAGGGTTTTAGCTCTTAAGATCCTAGTAAGCTAGGTGAATGAATGCCACAAGTGCTATTTGTGAGTGACTAGGGTTGTACAAGGGAAGGATGATGCCATAGTAATGCTGTCTAAATTGGTTTAAACTGGTTTGAGAATGTCTATCTTGTAATGACAGTAAAGCTGAAGATGTGTGTTCTCCCCCTTCCAGAAGTTTTTTTGACATCAGAGCTGATGATACGCTTTTGCTGTTCAAAAATTTTGGAGTCTTTAAGCTCCAAATCAGTTGTGAGAAATCTGTAAATGCTCAGAATTCCAACATAATGTTGTCTTGCCCACTGAAAACAAAGTTAATTATTTCCTATAATAATTTTTGCTTCTGACGATCTGATTACTGTTATTACATGCTTTACAGAATCACATGAACCACATGTGAAGTAAAAATTTAGAAAAATTCAAGTTGAGAATCATATTTACAATTTCTTCCTGTACCAGCACAAGACCAGCTGTTAGGCAGAGGCTTACTGAAGAGTCACAGTTCTCAGCCTAGGGCAGGGCTTCTTCATGAGGGCTGTGTGTCAGGTTTTAATGATCACATGCAGTTACTACAAATAGTGAGTAGTTTCCTTTAGGTGTAGACTATCATACATTTGCCTCAGGTTTTCTTCTGTGTCTTTCTGGACCATCTGCTTTGTAAGAGTACTGGATTAAATGAATAGTGTCTTTGTCCAAGCATAGCTTTCTCTAGGTTTACTCCATGATGTTTTGTCTAAAAAATTCAAGCATCCTTCAAATTTTGTTTGATAAAAGATGGCTTGTATAAAAGCCAATGGAAGAGGAAGCTTTTCATTGATTTAAGTAATGCAGTGTCATGGTTTTCCTATCACCTCTTGCACAATGCTAAGCACAGTAGCCATTCAACCTCAGTTCCATTTTCCAGCCTGCAAGTGGCACTCTGGATACCCTCCTTCCCCTCTTGCCCCCATCTACCTGTGAGGATAAGAACGCCCTGCCATTGAAAATAGATTTGTCAAGTAAACGCAACAAGGAGAAATCTTCAGACAAATTTCAGAAAAGCATGTAGCTGCAACAGAAAAGGTGTCTTGAGTTGGTGGAGGTACTGTGGAAGAAGAGTAACTCAGACTGTGCAGTCAGCTGATGCCTCAATTAAAAGCTGAAGTGAATTAGTATTGCTCCCAGCCACTTAGTAAAACTCTTTGCCAGTGTGTATGAGCATGATTTAAACACTTGGAATGGCAAGTTTGAAATCTTGTGGCCTAGAAACTTAGTTGGGGAAATCTGACTTGATGGTCAGAACTTCTAGAAAATACCTCATCTGCAGAACCAACCAAGGTGGCTTTGCTTCGCAGGGAATAGGAAAATCAGAGAGCCAAAAAGGGCAAACGTTTACATCAACACATAACCAGTCATTGTGGCTCTAAAGCTTTTTTTGTTAGGATGCATGTACTTTTAGAATGTACCTTGCTTGGTGAAAAGCTTGTTTATGGCACTTTCTTACTTTTTAAAAGACTTTTAGACTTTCATAGATGTAATATTGTTTAAAAAGCTTAATGGCCTTTGAATATTAAGCAAAGTAAATCAGTTTGGGTAATTTTGGGGAAGCCTGCAGTCAGTCTGTCTGTTTGTACTTGATAGTATGTTAACACCTGTTAATGTAGAGTACCAAACCTTCTGTGTACTGCTGAAACAGATTTTGAGATTCTTGGCTTTGTTATTACTTTTCGGGATATTTGGAGTTCAAGATTTGCTTTCTTGTACTTGTTTTTACTAATACAGTTCAGTTCAAATTGGGAGAACTGGCAAACAAGAATTTCAAAAGATAAAGATATAGGGGAGAAATTACGTTCTACTACATAAATACTTTGTACAGTATAAATCATTTTTCCTTTGTATTTTATTTGAAATGAAATAAAGTGGTAATCTGAATGTCTCATGACAACTGATTCTATGTAGAAATTGCACGTGTGGTTCTCTTTTTTCCCACCTGTTCAGGAAGAGTTTAGTACAATATGGGATTAAAGAGAAGCGTGAGCCTTAGCATCAGGGCAACATTACCTTGTACAGCAGAGAAGTATGTCCTGGATGGCATCATTCTTTTTAAAAAACTGCATCTATGTTTTTGTATATTAAAAAACCAAGTGTCCTGTCTGGTAATTTTTTTTTTTCACCAATCCTTGATTCTGGTTTGTTTTAAATGAAAATAAATGACTGTGAGTCATTCAATGAACATTTGGTATGATAATAAATTGTACAGTAAGTATTTCTTTTGAGACCTGGTTTCAAATGTAACTTTTATCACAAGTGAAAGTGAATCTTACAATCTAGTTTCCTTTGCAGCTAAGTCACTTAACTCAGCACTGCTGTCGTTTTAAGAATGCCAAGTTAAAAATATATTAGACAACATTGTTTGATGTAAATGTTTCCAGTCCTAGTCATACTGTATCTGACTTCTCCTCTTCCCTCATTTTAATAAGTACTAAAATTTTCACTCTCTAAAATGGGAGTTTAACTGCACTGATAGTTGTTCCTAGAAATAATGGTTTTAGATAGGCTTTTATGTATTTAGTTATGTAGTAAAAAACTTAAAAGATTCCTTTGTTTTATTAGGAGTCCACATCTCCAGTTGTTTCACCACAGCAATCCCCACCGACCTCTCCACATACATGGAGGAAGCACAACCGCCATCCCAGCGGAGGGAATAATGAGCGACCTCTTGCTGGACCTGGGCCTTTTTGGGCTCCATTTAGTGAAGTACAACCAGGTATAAATGTCTTGTTATGCTTCAGCTGTAACCCCAAGTTGTGGAATTCTTAAATAAGTGTAATAAATGACCTTAGGACAGTTTATCTTTGTGCTTTCCAGTCCTGGAAATTTCTTGCAGATTCAAGTGTCTGTGTTGATAGCAGCACTGTAGAATCTGTGGTCTTGCGGATGGCATATCCATACATGGGAAATACCAAGGGTTTGGAGGGAGGGAAAGAGAGTGTTTAAGTTTTCCAGGGGCAAGTTTTTAAAAACAAAACGGGTAATCCTGTTGAAATTGTGCAGAAGCTGTCAGTATACCTGAAAATGTGGGGAGCTGAAAAGAAAGCAGCAGATAATGTATTGTTTGTTTGAATTATATTTTTGGTAGATTAGTAGAATTGCCAGAACCATTAATTTCATTTCTTTAAAGTTAATGTAAACAACTGAAGCTTCTGCATTTTCAATCTGTCAAGATAGAACCACTTGTTTCAGTGAAGCTTTTCATCCTTTAGTGTTCTTCATTTAACCTGAAGACCCTCCCTGTTGTTGTATCGTCGTATTCAGATTAAAAAGCTTTCTCCCTTAGTATCTCTTGTTTTAAAAAGTTCTGTTTTCTTTTCTGATACTTTGGTAGTCTTAATAAATTTGGGAGCAATTGTAATACAAGTTTTGACTTTGATGATACTGCTGAATAGTATGTTGCATTTTGTAGGCTGTAGTTTGAGATTGAACTGTGATTTCTTGGTTTACTTCAGTTATGATTTTCCAAAATTGGTCTGTTACATTTCAAGTGTTGTCATTATATGTAGTTCTAAGCATCCATGGAGGAAGAGGGCTTCTATTCGAATTGGTTGGATGAGAAAATAAAGCTTTAGAAGTGAAATGGGTTGTATGCAGAGGTTTATGCCAGTGTCCTGAATGTTGTTTGCCTAGTAAGTCCCAGTCAATTTACAATTTAAAAAAAAAAATTATTAGTCTGCTCATTGCATATATAATCCCTTCTAAGGGTTCAGTCCAAGCACTGTCAGCACTCAATTTCTCAACGTTTTTTCTCCTATAGTTCAGTTGATTTGTCTTTCTCTAAAGCTGAAATACAAGTATGTCTGATTTCTAACTTGAGAAGTTTTTCTAACTTAAAAAGTCAAGTACTCCGGGACAGTATGCAAACTCTTCCTAGTGTTGAAGAGTTCAATATTGTTATCTTAAAACAAAAGTTGTAATACCATCTTAATATTTCAGTTTGATAATGGTTTCCCTGTGATGTTTAATGGGTAAATTTTTCAGAAATTGTCTGAGCGTATTTCTGAACTAGCTCAGTATTCCCTGATTTTATATTCCATAGTGGAACACATTCATTGTTTATTTAAAGTAATTTGAAGATGCCATTATAGAAGGATTGTCTGTTCTGGCAATGCTAAAGATAAAGTGGTTTTTCATGTATTAGTTTAAGAAAAATTGTCATCATAATTTACTATGGATGATCCTTTTGCAGTGCAGATCATTAATTATTGCTTTCAATTTCAGCTGTTGTGGGCAGTTCATAGTTTTTCCCCCCCCTCTTGATCCTACATTTCAAGGACAGTGTTTATAGCCAATTATGTTCTCATGACATTTAGATAAAACCAGATAGGTTGTTGATTAGTTTTCTTAAAATCAGCTGTACAAGCTCATCTTGATTCCAGTGCAAGATGTTTTTGGGAAACCAGGTGAAGTGTTATAGTTTCAGTAGGACTGTGCCGTTTCACTTGTGATCCAAGAAAAATGAGAACCCAGGTCTCTCTGCTAGTATTTCACTTTATTCTCAAACATTTTTTCACCTAATGAGGCTGTCAACTGTAATCATGAAACCTCAAGTGTGAAAATGTTTCTGGTGGGTCAGATAATAAACAGCATGTTGCCTTAAACCCAAAGGGCAAATATCAAATCCAATTTTTTTGTTGGAGAAAGATATATTTAAACAGGAAGATTCTGACTTATGCATAGTAAATGTTCCATTGCATCCTCATACCAAAGTTAAACAGTGCTTTGTCTACTGAATTGGGCTGTAGAATATAATAACTCAATTGTTGGTTTTAAAAGTCTTACACAAGATTTTAAAGATCTTGTCTTGCATTAGAAATCTAAAGCATAACTTATAGCTGTAGTTATAAATTTCTTGAGAAAGAAAGCCTGTTCTCATCTCAACAGAGCAAAAGAATTTGGATTTTACAACTTTTTGTCCACTGTTGTTGTTCAGTTAGGATAGTGTTAATGATGCTTCGTATATTACTGGTTTCTGAGGCACTGTCACAACTAGCTCAGTGTGCTTACAAACGTGAAATCAGAAGCCAAGGCTTGTTACCATCTCTCTTCAAGAATTTTTGTAAAGAGAGCCCCAAAGGGTGCATCTATTTTGCCTTAATATCAGGAATTAAAGTTCAGTGACAGACATTGATTACCTGTGTAGAATATTTATAGTTAACTCAGGTCTCATCCTGAAATGTCAGAGTCAAGTCTGTTAAAACCTGAGTCTCTCAAGTCTTCCAGGTGCCTTTGATTTAGCAGTTTAAGATTAACATGATTTTTTAACAGCTTTATGTCCCTACTCTGGCTTGCATCTCCAATCTGGAAAAGTCTTCACAGAATAATTCAGTGGATGACTGAACACATTGTAGGAAGCAGAATTGTATATGAGATGTGAGCTTCCTGTTCCTATAGTTATAAGAGAGCAAAAACTGATAGTCCATACTTTTACCTTTTCATCTCATTTTGCACTATAGCTCCAGCTGCTAGAATGTTGCTGATGTTGATACTCGGGTGAAAAAACCCTTCCCTAAGTCAAAGGATAGTTGAGTGGCATGTCAGAATGTGAAAATTATTTTTTATTACCTTGTAGTCTGTTGGGACTAGATGCAAAGCAGAATATTTATGTTGGTAGCATCCAAATAATGATCTAAAACGAGTAAAAAAAAAAATCTGAGATCATCTGTCCTAGGACACTTGTTAGCTTTCTTTGGCATAAGATCAGAGTTCTGTGTTGATATCTGAATATGTGTGAGAAATTGCAGCCCTAAGCCACACTTGTTTCTTTTCTCTTTGGGAGGGATTTTGTAGCAGTTTGTGAACACTTCAGGGACAGGAGGGGGACATGTCTACTGTGCTAACAGTTCCCCTGCATCTTTAGAGCCCTAAGATATTTACCAGGCTTGCAGGGGACTGAATAGTCCTTTGTCCCCTAGTTAATGCTTCAGTAACTGATGATAAAGGGCCTTGCTACAAGCTATATATTACTCTTACCTGGGCATAAGAGCTCTCCAGCATTTTATCTTATTGTCAGAATTGTATTCAGCTTCTGGTTTTGTTTCACTTCAGACTGCTGATAAGGAGAGCTCTTCTTAGTTTACAGAGTAAGTTGAAAATGTAGTTCTAGTAAACCCATATTTATCTAGTTATTGAAAAGTATGTGTCAACTAGACAGAACATTTCTTACACTTCTGTTTATGTCTCAAAGTAAAGGGGGCAACTTTTATTCCAAAGGAAATGAGATCATTTTCCATAAGTTGTCAATGTGTTGGTAAGATATTCAAGCTACAGGAAGATATAGAGCAGCTACAGGAATTTGTTAGGCCTTCATACTAAACATAGAGCATTAGACTTCACCAGCTTGTTCAAATCTCATAATTGGTCTTAGGCCTCTTCTCCATTCAAAGTGGTGTTACAGGTGTTTTCACTGATGAAGATGCACAGAGACCATTGAAGGCTTTCTTCACTGGGTTACAAATCTCAAGATAAAAATAGGCTGGTGGTTTTGAGTCTTCTCTGTGACCCAGTTTTTTTCCAATTTCTCTTCCACCTCTCTGTTTCCAGTTTGGTTTTGTCAGATTGAGTTATTGGCTGGTGGCAGTCCATGAGCATCTGTGTAGATCCAGGTCTCCATGGTTACTAGTAATCTTTCTCCAGTGTTCTCCAGCCATTCCATTTTGTGTCCTAAAACATTGCATTGGAGAGTAAATAACAGGAACAGTAAAGCAAGAATGTTCTTGCTGGCATTACTTGCACAGGAGAGAAAGGAAACAGTTCTTGGAATACTTGTAAAGTACTCTGAAGGTGTCACAGTTTGGTGCTGCTGGCATCTCCATTGCTGTCCAAGTACTGCTTTGGAACAGATACCGTGCTAAGTGGGATATGAATTGAACTGTACCAAGACCACTTGTTGGGAGAAGTGAAAGAGGAGTAAACATATATAAGGTTAGTGGTAATCATGTCAGTGTCTGAAAGGCAGAGAAGGGGAAAGCCAACGTATGAAAAATAAAATTTGAGTGTGGCATATCGATAGGACTGATGGGAGGGTCTTGTCTGCATCTGACTGTTAGTCCTGAAAGAGACAAGGTGGAAAGAGACTGAGCTAGCATTCGAGAGTTAGGTGAACTACTGAAGAAGAACCTCAAAGCAAATAAAGTGTAGTCAGACACATTACCTTCATTCTCAGCACTTTTGGATAAAGTCACTAGAAGCTCCAGGCCACATCATGAGATTCCAAAAGTAGAGGATGAATTTGGGACAAAAGGAGTAATTAATAGTGCCTTTTTATCATATTCAAGCTAACTTAAGAAGAAAAAATCTCCCATGAAAAAATAATTTGATGAAATTCTCCTCCTGCAAATATTACCTTTTACTCAATGAAATGCAAGATTAAATGTGTTCTGCACAATTATGACTATTGTATGTAGGAAAAGAGCAAAGATAAAGCGGTTCTAAGCATTTTTCTTATTACTTTTCGTTTATGGAATGAAGGAGTAGTTGCATGTTGCAAGATATTAGATAGCAGCATTGTGTACTAGCAATTATACTGTCACTTAGGATGTTAGTCCTCAGCATGCCTCACAGATTCTCAGATTTCCTTCATTCTGTTTACTGCAGTGTAGTGTCATAAAGCCTTCAAGAACCTGAAATTGTTGATGTTTGTCAGCATCATAACAAGAAATTCTTGGTGCTTATTGCTTGAAATTAAATCTTACTAGTAGGATTAAATTTATGACATCAGTGTCTTATTTCTTGTTGTGTGGAAGGCTTACAGAAACTCAGAAGAAGCTGACCTGTCTTTTAAAAAGAAGTCTGTTTCTACATACAAGGCAGAAATTCTTATTTAAGTATGACTTTATTTGGCATATTTCAAGAGAAGGCATTTAATTGTGCAAGAAGAGTAGATTCATCAGTTTCACAAATGTTTAGATTTAAGGAGTTCAGCATTTCTTTCAGGAATCAAGGGGTAGAATGGAGTCCTGGGATGTTCTAAATGGTTTGTTTTCTCTCTGATCCAAGTTCCTTAAATTTTTAATTTGCAACTGCAATTTTAAAGAATTTTGATGTTTTTGTATGTAGAGCAGTGGATGGCTATATCTTTCTGTAGTTGCTTCATCATTATTTTAATATTAAGACATTGAACATTGGCAGTACTTTGGAAGTAGGTTATAGCAGGGCATTGGGTGAATCTCAATTGTTGTGCTCCAGATAGTTAATACATAGCAGATATCAGCATTCTGTATCGATGCTTTTTATTATTCTTGGCCTGTTTTTAGCAACTGAGTTAAGTTAGTGTAGAAGTGATATAGAGGAAAATGATTATCTGTGCCAAAAATCCCAGTTCTTAAAAGGTATTTCCAAGACTTTGTTCTTTGAAGGGCAGACTAAAACATAAAAAAGAGAAAAGTTTAATAATGATAACGAAGTCGAATGCTAATATCGTATGCCACTTTTAAATAGTATTTGTCCATACAAGTGTTGCTTATTTCAATTAAATGAAAATGTGGAGTGTTTATTAACTCATTCAAAACCCATTAAATGGGTAGAAGCCAATTTACATTTTCCATGTGTTGCAATAAACTCATTCCTCAATTCTGTCTTTTTAGTGCAGATTGAAGCTAACCTAATGTAAACATCTACAGGAGTGAGATGTCAGGAGATTAACTTTTTCACCTTGGTGCAATTTGGTTTTCATTTTTCTCATGATTCTAGATTATATCTCCCTTACAGGAGATATATCCATATCCATAATTCTTTCTCAGTTTTTTCAAGGTTGTCTTTTGAAAAGGAAATGTTTCTTCTACTTTCAGGCTCATCTACTTCTAGTGATCCCATATGGTCTGGCCATTCACCACCACCCCATCAAGAAAATTGGGTCAGTTTTGCAGATACCCCACCAACCAGTGCTCTTTTAGCCATGCATCCTGCTTCTGTCCAGGTGTGACACTTTATTGGTATTTGATTTGCTTCATTCAGATCGATGTTGCAATCCTTGGTTTTTTTCCTTCATAATTTTCATTGCAGGTGTTTACTGTGTATCTGTGCTGTAATCTGTTCAGTGCTATTTGCCCAACAGGTACTTGTTTCATTGAGTTGCCTTAATTTGGAATGATTAAATGAAAGCTACTAATTTTAAAAATGTCAACAATTATGACTTTAAAACATTTGTATTTAGCTTTTTATGCATATGAGCCATACTTTTTTTTTCTGCTTACATACCTGCGGTCATTCCATATGTATCAGTGTGCAAAAATACCCTGTCATTATCCTGGAGATGCAATCTGCCAGTGGTTTCCTGCAGATTTTAAACTACCGTGAGATTTAACTATGCTTTATATTTTGAAGGCAAGAAGTTGAGAATTCGTAGAAGCATTTTAGGTAGATAATACTGAGGAAAAATATTTCATTTCAGGACCAGACAACAGTACGAACTGTAGCATCAGCTACAACAGCAAATGAAATTCGTAGGCAATCAAGTAGTTATGATGACCCCTGGAAAATAACTGATGAACAAAGGCAGTATTATGTTAATCAGTTTAAAACCATTCAACCTGATCTAAATGGATTTATACCAGGTAAGTTATTCTTTACAAAATATAATTGTGGGTACATCAGTTCTGTTACAAAGACTTTGTTTTGTACTTAGACTTGCATACTATTTTGAAGGAAGTTCTGCATTTTGCTGGTAATAGTCGACTATAGTTTGGTGTAATTCAAGAAAGACTAGAAACTAATTTGCCTTTTTCCTTCATTTAACCGTAGTAATTAGTGCCATTTTCCCCAGAACCTTTGCTAAATTAACTCCTCACCTTTACAGTAAGTCTGAGTCTTCTAATGATTTCACTTGCCTTAAATATTAAAAAAGATTGTTGCCATTTTTCAGGATCTGCAGCTAAAGAATTTTTCACTAAGTCAAAACTACCTATTCTTGAACTTTCTCATATTTGGTAAGTGTGATGATTGTTTAAAATAATTATTAATGATAACTGTTTAGAAAGATAAAAGCTATCTGGTAGACATCTAATAATTACTTTCTAGAAAGTGTTAAGTAAAATTTCACTACTATAACAGTATGTTCAGTCCTGCTCATATTTATGCCAGTATTACTTTAGTGGGTTTTAATGGGTCTAGGCTGGTACTATTTACAAGGCACTTTGAGAAAATTTAAAACTCTTCAGAGTTAGAAGCAATTTATTTGAGGTTTTTATTGTTAAAAATGCATTCAAATTTAAATAATTAATTCCTTATCTATATTTATTTATTCATTTATGTCTAAGTAAATTTAAATGAAATATACACATTCACATATTTTTAAATACAATTTGTGGTACACAATGACAAATTTAGCTTTGAGTTTGTGCAAATCTTCTATTTCACTGTATTCTGGAATTTGTACTGCATCATTGCATGCTATCATTAAATGGCTTATCTTGGCAGGTGCTATCTTCCATTCAGTGTAATGATTCCTATTTCAGGTATTTTCCCATTTAAAATAAATCCTCTTGCCTCAGCACTATCTTTTCAGTGGTATACTTTGCCAAAAATCTGAGATCAATAATATTGTGTAGTACTGTCTTAAATGGGTTAAAAACAGTGAGAGAGAAAAGTCACTTTAAATTATCTGTAAACTCTTAATATTGAAGGCTCATCGTCTTGCAGAGTAAAGCATGTAATGCTAATATGAATTGTTTAGTAGGATAAAGTGAGTGCTAAACTTTGCTCATCCAAGTAGCAAAACAGAAGCCTGTCTTTTGGAAATAAAATAACCTTTAGAAATTTTATTTATACCAAGTTTTCCTTCGTAGGGAACTGTCAGATTTTGATAAAGATGGTGCACTGACATTGGACGAGTTCTGTGCTGCATTTCATCTGGTAGTTGCTAGGAAGAATGGGTATGATTTGCCAGAAAAGTTACCTGAAAGTTTAATGCCCAAACTGATTGATTTGGAAGACTCAACGGGTAAGATATGGGTTCAACACAAATGTCAGTATTTTAAAATTGTGGTCTAATTGTTACAGTATATCAGCAGATATTTGTTTGTATTAGCAGAAAGCATTTGTCAGTATGAAGTAAAGCATTGTGCAATTTTTAGAAGTCTTAGTGCTCAACGCTAATTTGAGCATGTACATTTCTGTAGAGGGTAGTTATTTAGGAACAGTACCCATACACTATTACATTTGGAAATACTGACTGTGTCCTTTAAAGGTTAAAGAAAACAAAATTGTCACAGTATGGATTTTATTCATGACCAGCTATTTTATTGCAATTTCCCAATCCAGCTATACTTTGGACTCGCTTTCAAATGAATCTGCTTTCTGTTCACCCTCATTTGTGAAAATACGGCATGAGTTTCTAAGTATGGAAGGCACTTCAAAAAAATATTCCCAGATTCAATGCTAAAGGCAGGATAGGTCTTTAAAAGTGCAGGATCAGTACCATAGACTTTTTTTTTTAGATTCAACTTCTGACTTGAAAGCATTTTTATGCTTCATTGTCTTGGCACCTAGTTGTTCTGCCTGTTGTCCTTTACCTTTGGGTACTCCCAGAAAAACCACTGGATGTATGAGTTTTGCTTGTTAATGTGTGCTAAAAACTCAGTCCTATAACTGAAAAACAAACTACTGTTCCATGTAAAAAGTGGTGTTTAAAACCAGGACATTTGTCGCCATCTTCCTTTTTCTATTTTTAAATAGATAAAGAAAACTGACTATTTTAAAGCTGCTTTAGATTACTTTTTAACAAGCAGTCTTTGCTTAGAAAGTCAGGTTATATATTGTGAGTGCACAGGTACTGTAATTTGCTAGAATTTTATATCTATTCGCTAAATACTTCAAAGTATTCTTCATACTGTGTTGTCAAAGACTTTAATCTCAGAATTATTGATGAGTTCTTAAACTAGATACTGTGTTTCTTATCTGTGCTTTAATAATGAAACCGTTCTTTGTGAGAATAGGTTTGCTCTTCAAAGAGCTGCCACTGAAGTGTTTTCAGTATGAGTAAGCATTATGCTATGATGAAGATTCATAAGAAATAGCTGCAATTAATTGGATTAATACCTAGCAAATGTCTAAAACCTTCGCATTCTCTCTGTTTTTGTGTTAAAGTAGTGATCAAGCAAAAATCTTGGTAGGAAATGAAATAATATTTATTTGTATGAACCGTTATTACTAGGGAAAAAAACACAAAAAAAACCCCAAAAACTCCACACCCAACAACTATATTTGTTCTTGATCTTCTATTGCCTTTATTGGTAGTAGATTTCAGCTGAAGTTGTCTAGAAACTATACATCAGACACTAAACCAAAAAATGTTATGTGTATGTTTATTGTTCTTATTTTACAGGCAACTTTTCTCATATGAAACGTCTGACTTATTTTCATGAGGTACAAAGTGGTCCTTAAATTTGAGGGAAAACTGCTTTTAAAAGTTTTTCCCTCTGGTATTAAAGGGAAGTTGCCCTGTTCTAGTGAATGTTAGAAGGTTGCCTTGCTATGTAAGCTGTGCTTAAAAAATACAGAAATCTGATACTTTATTCTGCAGGTATTAAGAGCTACAATGGAAAAATTAAAGTTCTTGCAAACTTGTGGGGTTTTATCCAATTAGCTTTATTTTATTTATATATTATTTGGTCAACAGCACTGGAAATAGCTAATCTTCTCTAGCACATAATATGATTTACCACCAAAACTTCTATGTTGAATAATATACTTTAGATGAAGTTATTGATGTGGCTATAGTTTTATGTTTAGTTACAACAGTCCAAATCTCCAGTATACATTTACTAATCTAAAAGTTAGTGATAGGTCTGTCTATTGGACATACTGAATTATATGAGTTTATCTTAAGGACTGTCAATAAGCCTGGAAAGATGAACCAGTTAAATTTTGGTAGTAATTTTTCTTTTTAGTTCCTGTAAAAGTTGTATTTCAATAAAGCTTTCTTCCAACAGTTGTCTTAGAAATAGAAACTATGAAGTGTAACACCAGAGTGTCTTTTTGAGTGCACTTTTGCATGGGGTAAAACTTTGTCAAAGAAAGAAATGTTTGATGATCTTCTGCTGACATGCCTCAGTATGAATAATGTAGAAACTGTTGAAGAAGATGAATTGCTTGAATGTCTTTTAAAACAATGTGCAAGGTAGGAAACTTTATTTCAAAAGTGTTAACAGCACCATTATTAATCCTGTTCTTTTGTTAGAAAGCTTCCCATTAATCTTCTGCACTATTCCTCTGCACTTGAAAAGTGCTGCTTTTTTCCATTTTGACTTTTGAACTAGTGGCCAGCAGAAAGAGGAGTAACAGAGGGCTCCCTGCACCCTCTGTCTGTATTCAGACAGGAGAGGAAGAAGTCTTGTGAGCTGCTCTGGCAGCCTCTCCCTCATCAGCTCCTGTGAATCCAGTATGTGACCAGCTGCAGGTGTTCCAAACGTGCTTGAGATATGGTCTTGCTTTACATCTGGTTTCGTGACTAGAGATACGTATTTCTCTAACATGGCACAGGCTTATTGTATAAAGTTGGTTATTTTTCTAGTACAGCAGTACATCTCTACAGAGTTGTAATTCCTTCAAACTCAATTTCATCTCAGTTAATAAAAGCTACCAACCTTTACAAAAGCTGAAAAGCAAGTTTTGCTTTTCTGTGAGTTTTTGTTTGGCTTGCTGCCACAATGCCATTTCTTTGTAAGAAAGAATCTGCCATGCCTTATGTCTTACACAATTACTTTAACCCTTAAAATTTTCCATAGAATGTCGTATGCATGTTTCGTGGAGGTATTTGCAGAATTCTTTGAATTACAGGTAGCTGTGTAGTCTGTCCACAACTTTCAGCATTATCTTTTGACTTTAACACTGGAAGTTAGTTCAGTTAGCTAGAGTACTGTCAGTGAAATGAGATTTTTGAGGTTTTTAACTTAATAGAAAATTTTTATTCTTATTACACTTCAGAGCAATTAACATGCAATATGTATTTCCAAAATACTGCCACTGATATATTTTGGACTTAGAATATTCTTATGTGTGCAATGACCACAGCATGTCAGCTTGATTACTTGGTGACTTTATGATACCTCGATGTAACCTATTTTTATTGCTTTCCCTAAAGGAAAGCAGTACAAGATGCTAGGTGCTGGGCTTAATTTTGGAAACATTATGGAAACAGCCTCATGTCTGGCTATTTAAAGGAAGTTAACATGACCTTTTAGATTCTGATGAGTTACTGTTTTCTGTGTGTGGCTGTTTTCATGTTAGTAGCACCTCAGTTGCCCCTGACCTCAAGGTGGCACAATTAATTTCTCTTTGGACTTCAGTTTTTGGCTGTGCCTGTTGCTGTCCCTGGCAGCTCTGTGGAGACAATAATGGGTTGCTACTTTTCAGAGGTACAGGTGGTTTCCACTGACTATTTAAGTATTCAAGGGTTTTCAGTTCAATTTGACATTGGATTTTTTTCTTAGCTTCTTATGAATGAAGATTACCAAGCAGAATATTGACTTGTCTTAACAATAGAGAAGGCTGCAGAGTTCAGCATTTTAGGAACCTGAAACCAATCCATTTTGTAAATTTCAATTAAGTTTTGGTACAACACCTTCTTGTGGCAGTCATCTTCAATCACATACCCATGAAGCAGTCCTTTTTAATGGTAATTTAATTAAACCATTTTTTTCTTGTTTAGTATTTTGTCTTGTTCAGAGTTTAAATTCTGTGGACTGCTGCCATCCTGTTAATATGTCTAGTTACTTATCAGTTACTCTTTCAACTGTTCCTGTTATTTATACGTTGAACATTTGTAATCGGAACTTTCAGGGTTTTTGAGGCTCTCAATGCCTTGCTTTAGCTTGCATTGTGATATCTAGAATAGGAGACATTTGTAAGCAGGATTTTGCTGTGTGAGGCAGGATGCTTAATCTGCTGCTCAGATTTACTTTGAAAGAAAACTAAACAGTGCCAAAGGATCATTTAGTAAGTGCAGTGTGACAGCTACTGGACTTAATCAATTTGCAAAATGTGAATGGAAACACCATTGTTCTAGTAAGGAGGCTTGAAACTAATATTCTGTGGGGACTAATCTAAGGGAATGATTTTCTTAATCTGTTTTCAAATTTTTTTTGTGTTTGCATTGAGATACTGGTTTTGCTCTGAACTTGCACACAAGGAAGTATTTTGTTCTGTAAGATGAAATGCTCAGTGCAGGATATGATGTAATAAGCATTAGTTAACAAAATAAAAGTTATTTTCTCATACTGTAAGAAAAACTGTTTAATTCTATATGTAATCAAAATCTGAAAAAGCTATTTAAAAGCTTAAGTACTGGGAGATAGCATGGTACAGAGTAATCTTCAAAGTCTTACTTTTCAGACACGTCCTTAAAATAAGAGTAGTACCTGATAAACAGGGTATTTAACTTAATCAGAGTTGTTGGGTTTTTTGGGTTTTGTCTGCTGCTAAGTATTTGCTTGAAAAAGATAAAAACAAAGGGTACTTTACACTTTCCATGAGATGTGAGCAACTCTTCTAAAAATAAACTGAATGCAATTTATGATTTTTGTTTATAGTGATTCCTGTCGTTTCAGAAGTTGGGGAACAGACTGGTGAGGTAGGTTACTCCGGCTCTCCAGCAGAAGCACCTCCAAGCAAGTCTCCATCAATGCCATCATTAAACCAGACCTGGCCAGAATTGAATCAGAGCAGTGAGGTTAGCACTTTTATCTAAGAGTTTTTTCATTGCCAGTCAATAACTAAATTTTGTATGCGTCCATAATTTGTCATAAGTGAATTGTTGATCACAAATCAGGAAACAGTTAGCAGGACAATAGACACAAGAAGGTTCTGTGTTAAAATGTAAAAAAATATATTTTCATTCGGATTTTTCTGTCTCATTGTGAGATGAGCTACTATTTCAAGTGTTGTCATTAATGGTGATTAAGCTTTATATTAATCACAAAATTATCTCATAGCCTGTTTTGGAAAAGTTGCGTTAATTCCTGATTTTTTTTCATTTAGGGCATGTTTTTGATTGGAGTTTCTTGTTACCTCTGAAGAAGTTTTTTAGCAAATAATTTTGCTAAACTACAGAATAAGTTTCTGACAGATCTGGACATTGAGACTTATTTCCGGAGGTGATTTTGGCCTGAAATATCACCAGTAACATAGAGAAGTCATAGCCCTGGGCTTGTTTCAGAAGCAGAGACTCAGAGTTGAATCTGAATCCAGCCATTGGCTGAATTTATTTAAATCTTAAATTTTATATACTTTTGTACATAAAATTTATGTACTGTTATGTACTTCTGCTTTATCACCCTTAAGCATACATGTATGCTATATAAGCAGTCTTCTGTCGTAATGGTGTTATTTTGTCAGAATTTGAAAGTGAAGTTAGCAAACAGTATTTTTTATATTATTTTTTCCCCACAAATGTCCATTGCTTAAAAGGCCTGTAAGGGATTGATTCCTAGATTTTTCTTGTTGCTCAGTTTTTAACATTTTTGCTTCTGACTTAGAATAAACCCATGTTTTATTCTAAGAGGTACTTCAGATCTTCCAGTGAGTTTCTGACTGCAGCCATATACAAAGATGATGTAGGCTTACTTTTCATTATGGAGGGGGGAGGGAAATAGTGAAATTATTTTTGAAAGCTATTTTTGATTATGTGGGACTCAGTAAGAATTGTAAACTTGTTTTAACGTGTAAGATAGTTCTGTCAGTAGCTGAGTCTTACTTTCTATTAAAAGAGCTTTTTGTGGATTTCATTCTTTCTTCATTAGATTTCAAGTGAATAGAAAATTGGTAGTAGAAGATTTAGACAAACAAAAGGAAAGTCAGCATGAAGCAAAAAATAAGGACATTTTTAGGATTAAAGCTAGGAGCAGGGGAAGCTTCCTTCATTTCTCAGGAGGGAAGGATTTTATAAAGTCTGCTGTTCCTCGTAAGGGCAAATGCTAGCCTCATAGTCACATCCTTACCAAATAAAAAAAAGTTGGAAATTATTTAGTGATTCTTAGTTGTTCCATTTGGCAGAGTGACTCAGACTGCTGGTAGGAATCCATGTTTTAAGAGGGAAGTGGAGCAGATGTTCATTCAGTTGTTGCTAAAAAGCTGTAAATGTCTGCATCTGTATGAAAATTTGCACAGATACATTCCCTTGTGTTTTCAGTAAAGATTTACTAAGCTAATCATTTGGTAACCTGCATCATAATTGAACAGATTCCTTCAGTGTCTAATGCAACTCAAACCAATTGAATAGGATAATTCCACTAGTGGAACAAAGTGAATTACAATTCTGTCAGCCAGAATCTTGTCTTATGAAACTGACTATCCATTCACATAGATAAAGTGGTATTTTCTTTTTGAAAGTCTGCTAAAACTTTAAAGGTTTCAAAAAGTTCTCACAGTAGCTATGCTACTGGATACTAACTATACTAAAATAAGAGTTGAACTAAATGTTTAGTTTTTTGTTCTAACACAAAGGAATTTCTGATTTTTCAGATGTGTTGCTGTGCATGTTTCTTTCTTCTCAGCATTTTCTTTTCATCATGAGTCAGGTCAAAGTCCTCAAGGTTTTAATTCCATGAAAAAATTTCTGGTATTGCTGCAGGCACCAGTCTAATTGTTTCCTCTTTCAACCTCTTATAAGTGTCACCAACAAATGAATTGTTTCTAAAAGCTCTGCATCTTTTGATTATCTGTCATTCCAGGCAGTCTCATCCTGTTACTCCCAAAACTGTTGGTTACTCTGTTCTTTCTAGCTCATAGTTGATTTATAGAATGCAGTTGCCAGGCTCAGTTACTGGAGGCTCCCAAGTATAGACCAAGGCACCAGTTTAAAACTTCAGAATAAAGAACACCATGAAAATCTACCTATCTTTGGATACTACGTGCTTCACATTCTCATCTCTTCACTCATCACTTCTGTCTCACTTCACATGTCTTTTCCATCCAGTTGCCAAGGCTGAGCACTTAGTTCTGGAAGCTTAAAATAATTGAAAAGCCTACTACAATTTTTTTATTGAAAACTGTCTAGTGTCATCCAGTCGTCACATTAGCTTTAACACAGATAAGGAGATTTGCTTTTAAGTTCACAGCTGTTACACCGTGTTTCAAATGTCTTGGTGTTTTAGTCATAATGGTTCAGGTTGCTGTGAGTTTTAGTTTCTAGTAATTAACCTCTTGAAAGTAATTTAAAAACATTTTTGCTGTTCTAGAAGACAAGTACTTTAGCTTTAGCTAGCATGAGTATTACCCTGTCAATGCTTTTAAATTTTGCAAAGTTTGAGATGCAGTCCAGTATATTCTTGATATATTTAGCTTTCAGTTAACAAGGGAATTAGCAGTAGCTGGCTTCTGGTAGTATTTCAGGATGGAGCACAACAGCCTATTTCCTAGAGCAGTCAGGAAGTGTTGGCATTTGTCTGTCTGTGTCCAGCTAGGGAGCCCAAGGACAAGTAACAAAGGTACCTGCAGTTTGGCTTCAGAGCAGTACAGTAAGATAGATTAAGCATCCATCTGTAACAAATAATATTTTACCATTTATCTTAACTATAACCTAAGTGCTGTTTGCCCTACGGAATTTTTCAAAAATTAACAATATTTCTGTAATCAAATGGTCTGTTTGCCAGTCTCAGTAGTAACTGTGAAGCCACTGGCCAAATCAAGTTTAAAAGGGTAGTGGTAGACCTAAAATAAATATTAATTTGTTTCATGAAAATGAGCAGCTGTGCAAATGCAAGAGGCGAAATCAGGAAAAAGGCTGGCAGAACTTGGCCATTAAATTTCTGACTTAGTAAAAACTGGCTCACTAACAGATTTGTATAGCTCCAAACTACTTGCAATGCTGCCTCTTCATGAAGGAGTGGAGTGACACAGAGATGAACTGTTTAATACAGGGAGTATTAAACAGGGACAGAGCAGTTGAGAATCCTTAATAAAAAGGTTTTGTTAGATTCTGTCCATGAAGAAGATAGTTTTCTGTGTTAAATACAAACAAACAAAAACCTCAAACCAACAGAAAACCACAAGAAAAACTGACCAGAAAAAATACCCAGTCCCATATGAATAGAATTCCATAATTTTTGCCCTAATTTGAAGTTTGATATGAGGAGATAAGGCTCTTTCTCTACAAGAATTTTTACCACACATGACAGCAATTACAAATTTATGTAATATTTTTCTGAATTTCATTGCATCTGATTGTGAACAGTTATTTAGGAATTCCCTTAAGAAGTCATTTCTGAAATAACTGTTTTAGACTTGGTTCACATACAGGCTGTTCAGTGAATATATTTTGGTGTAGAGGAGAACA
Organism: Dicrurus megarhynchus; assembly: GCA_013399195.1. NCBI lineage: Eukaryota > Metazoa > Chordata > Aves > Passeriformes > Dicruridae > Dicrurus > Dicrurus megarhynchus. The sequence goes on from VXAD01002572.1 coordinate 1,532,359, forward strand.
TGAGATTAGGTTGGCTAACACCATATAGTTTGTCCTATATCTTCTGGAATCATTTAGATTTATTTACCGATAGAGATGGGACAAGAATATCACACACAGAATATTCTGAGTTGGAAAGGACCCAAAAGGATCATAGAGTCAAACACCCAAGTTGTTTCCACAGCTATAACTAACTTAATTTTTGTCAAATTTTCTGAGCACAAATTTTTTGTTTGGTTGGTTTTTTTTTTTTTTTTTAGTTTTTGAAACTTGTATTTGTAGTGTTTGAAACTTGCTTAATATTTACTTGTTATTTTACCAAAATATAACAAATTCAGCCTTCCTGGTGTGATTTTTTTTTTAATCTGGTTTCCAGATCACAGACTAATTTAATGTACTTTGGTGCTTTGTTGATCCACTTGTGGCTGTAACTTGACTCAGTTTGCATGAGGATTCTTGACAGCCATGTATTGATACAGCATGCCCATATCTTATAAAATTGTTCAGAGATTGACTTATTTGCTTTTAGCAATCACAACAGTATGTTTGAATTTAATTCTTTGCCTTGTCAGTGATTTAGACTTGTGAAAATGCTCTTTTATAGCTTAGAATCACTTCCTGGGGGTTGCACTGGCAAGCTAAACTGGTGTGATTGGAGTACTCTGCTCACTGTTCATTTATCTGGGATTTTGTAAGAAAATCAGCAGTTACCAAATACGTTTGAAACTTGGCAGCTACAAAGCTGAGGAGCCTTTCTGTGGATTTTATGACTACAAAATGCACACAATGTGTCTCTGATTTTTATTTTTTAAGTATATGAATGGCTTAACCAGATCTTTTACTTATATGATGTTCATTGGCAAGCATGGACTCTGAAGGTACTTCTGGGTTGCCTGTGCACCTGTATCTTCATTAGAAAATCTGAATGTAAAGATTAATATTGACAGATAACAAACTTGGTTCCATAACAATCTCAGACTCAAATAGAAATACTTAATATATATTAGTGTGCTTCTCAAGTGACGTACTCTCCTGTGCAAATATAGTACTTTCCAGTGCAACCTCTGAACTACTATGCTAAATCTCCTCAGTGATCTTTTACTCCCATCTTCCTCATCATGCTGACTTCTCTCCTCTGTCTGTTCAGCAGTGGGAGACATTTAGCGAACGCTCTTCAAGCTCACAAACTCTGACCCAATTTGATTCTAACATTGCACCAGCTGATCCTGTAAGTCAATCACTTAGCTTGCTTGTTTGAAATTAATTTTATTAACACTGAATTTCCATTCATTGTATTTAGCTGTTATGCATGATTCCATGGATTGCTTTTTGGGGAATGGTGGCAGGCTTCTCAGCTTGTTTGCTTGTTTTCAGAACATAAATTTTCTAGTACTGCTCACGTTTAATCTCTGATTGCAAAGAATACTTTTTTCCAGTTGATTTTGACCTAATACAACACTGCTGTCAAAATCTGTCATAGACAAATAATTTAAACATAATGTTTTTTTGAAAAAATATGGAAGTCGATGCAAGGGCCACTCCCTATGATAAACCAGTTCTGCTGCAGATTTTGTCTTCGGTGTTGTTTTGGTTTTTTCAAGTTGCAGAGCCTGATTTGCACAAAAACAGTGCCAACTTTCGTGAAAAAAAGCTACTGAGCTTTAATGGGTGTGGTATTTCATATTCCAAATGTTTTTACCAAGTTACTTATTAATAAGGCTTTTAGTATTTCTCCAGCTAAACCTGTGGTGTTCTAAGGCTTTACTCAGTGAGGAGTGCTCTGAAGGTTTATATAGTTAAATATCTTGCCAAGTTTGGGAGCCAGAAATAAACTACAGTGTTTCAAGTTCTGCTGGTTTTAAGCTTTACAGCATGTGGCATTAAAGCAGTTCTGAAATGCATTAGAAATGCAGTATTTAGCTGCTGCTTTCATCCTGTTTTTTACAGACGTAATTACCACTTAGTATCCATTTTAATTTAATTAATTACAGTGTTGGTGTCCATTTCATTCTGTAACAAAATATAAGAGGTGTACATGATACACATTCAACTGCTTTTAGTATTAAACCTGTCACTTCTGAAAAGATGCAGTACATAAATATACATTTTTAATACATCAGAGCTTCAGTGTCAAAGTTAACTCTGATGTAGAAATAGCATTTCTAGATGCTGAGAGCTAGAATTCAAACTGCATTGTTCCCCATGCTCAGAATTAACCTTTAGCAAACTTTCAAAACAAGTGAAAATGTCCTATTTAAAGCAAAAACCAGCCCTCTTTAACCTGAGGTTGTTTTTGTTTTAAATATGCTGTATTTTTATGTTTTAATGAGGTGAACATGATGTAAATCAGTTTATAGTTGTTACTTACTGTGTATAATTGCTTGACAGTAAAGAGCTATCACTGTCTTGTTTCCACAATAAGACTGTAATTTATTTTCACTCATAATTAGCAAATGACAGGAATCTGAGGTTTGAATTTTTTCATATGTTGTTAATCTAAAAAGTAGAGCAGTGATGCTATATGAAAAACTCTTGTATAGAGTATATGCTTGTGTGTATGTATAAAGAGAAATTCACTGGGAATGCAAAATTTTTCCTGGCCGATGACATTCTTGAGTCCTTTTCTTGAAATGCTTATCGTTTAGAAAAGAATGGTGAGCATCTTTGGGTAACAGTCTTTGTTTTCCTTATTCAAATAAGAACAAATGATGACAAATTTTCAGTTAGCTGAAGGCAAACTTTTTGGTTTAGCGTTTTCAGTAGTGATGCATAGGAATGATTTATGGAAAAACTGCTTCCCCAGAGGAGAGAAAATCAGCTTTCTTGAGCAGTTGTTAATAACTATCTAAAGAGTAAATTCACAGACCAGTTGTTTTTTAGTTGGAAAAGCAGCTGCTTTGGAGGTAAAAAATAAGTGGAAAGAGTAAAACAGTACATTTATGTATGGGAGAATAATATGCCTTTTGTAAGTCAAAGTTGGTAACATGTTGTTTTATGTAAAATTAGGTTAATGATGTAAATTAATGCATTACATAAAATCCATTTAACTATTTGAGGCATGACTTCTGTACAGCTGCACATTAGAGTAGAGCAGAGGTCTGAAGTAGCCACAGCAGAAGTGATCTTTGAATGATAATCTCATTACAGAGGGGGAAAAAAAGCAGTATATTTTAAAGTGGTAACTATTCCTAAAAGCTTCCTGCAACAAGAGTGATCTGTGACTAGAAAGTGGTTTTAAGTTTGTTTGCAACAAGGGTAGTGAAAGTCATTGAAATAGTTTCAGAAAATACCAATGTAGATGTATTACACCTAGTGAAATTGATCTACTTGAGTAGTCAGAACAGATTAAATTTCTAATACAAGGGTAGTTTTGAAACTTCTCGTTATTTCTAGGATAGAATATAATTGGGGGGTGTTCTTGTGCTGTCAGTGGCTTACCCATTTGTGTATTCTGACTATAGATGACAGTAAAAAACCCTCAGACAGCCATGAGGAGCCACTCAGTATTTTTAGGCTACTTCTGAGTTTTGAGATTATTTTTTTAAGGTGCCTGCAGTCAGTCTCCAAACCAAATGGAAAGGATTGTCTATAAAGTACTTTAAATGGAGCCCCTGGTCTGAACGACAAATGCCTAAGTGTAAGGCCAATGCCCATCTAGAGGTTAGGGCTTATTATACTGAAGTTTAGAAGATTTTTGCTATTTTAAAGACTCCAGAAAATGTCTGAAATTGCTATGAAGTCCTATTTCATCAGGCATTACTCATACTGTTTAGAGAGGCCATTATTTTCTGGGGCATCATAAGTAAAGTTGAGGAATCAGTATTTAAATTGTAAATTTATTTTGAAGATGTGCTCAAAGTACCAAATGTCTGCTATGCCAAAAATGGTGGAAAGCTGGTAAAATTCAGGTCCTACTTGAAGTTATCTATAGAAACATATTCTAGTGCCCTTTTAAAGTAGCTAAGTTATCACTACAGAGACTACTGCTTAGAGAGTTTTGGTTTTATGGGTATATTCAATTTCCTGGAACTGTGCAAATAAACTAAATCTGTGAAATTTTGTTTAGAATTGAAATTTCACATGGTGTCAGAGACTCCTAATAGAGTGATTTAAACTAGGTTAACATAACTGTGATTTCTTCCACAGGACACTGCAATTGTGCACCCAGTTCCTATAAGAATGACTCCAAGCAAAATCCACATGCAGGAAATGGAGCTTAAAAGAACTGGAAGTGGTAGGATATTTCCTCTTGCTAATTTGGGAAGTTTTGTACAGAGTTGGCTTCACTTCCTTGAACATACTTAGTTTGTTTCTTCACCAAAGATGAGTTTATCTGGAGTTGTAACGAGCATCATTACTGAGGTGCTCTGAGTTAAGAATTGCTGTTCAGGTAAGTGCAGAGCTTGAGTTGGCCATTTGCTACAGTGGGGATTTTACCGTCTCTAGGAGATTGTTACTTGGAGAGTAGTTCAGGAGCATCATGGTAAAGATTGGATCTGGACCTCCAGGAGAATGTCTGGGTTACCTTGTTAAATACTGAAGGAGACTCAACATGGAGATCATAGCCTGCATTCATAAAGCTTGTTCTGCTGTGGTCAGAAGTACTGAATTTATTATTGGAAGCATTGGCAGGCCTTTTTTTAATACTCTGGTCAGTAATAAGGTGGTTTGATAAATTTTCTTGAGGAATAGAGGGATCTTAATTTACAGTTCTGTGCCAGTATTTCCTAAAGTCATGGAACTCATGCAGAGTCTTCAGCATAGGAGAATAAATAGTATCAACAACACATTTCTTTGGCCTTTTAAATAGGTGAAGATTCACAGCTCTTAGTGCTGAGAAATTGAAGTTTTACATTGTAATAGTGTTATTTCTGAGTTAAAATACACCAATTTTAGTCTCAAGTGCAGCATTTAGATAAGGGCAGAAAACCAGAGTAAAGCTTTGGCACCAGAAATAAAGGCTAGTTTGAATAAGTTAACTTATTTAGATTTGTTTTTCCATCTAGATCATGCTAACCCTACTAGCCCACTACTTGTGAAACCATCAGATCTCCCAGAAGAAAATAAAATGAGTTCATCTGTAAAATTTACAGCTGGAAATACAGTTAGTAAGTATCAAAGTGCTTTCTGGTCTCATTCCTTACATTACACAAAATGTAGATCTGATATATCCCTCAGTGAATGAAAACTGGCTGGACAGTAGCAGCTCTAAAATGAGATAAACTTATCCTAAGAACAGAAACATTTCTGATATAAAGTATGTATTAGAAGTAGTAATTAAGAAGGTTCTACTGATGTTACTGGAGTGGTTTTCCTACCCTATTTGCTCAAGAAAGTTCATTTTTGTCAGTTCTTTTCCGTTTTCCGGTTTTCTCTTTTAGTCCTAGAATGAAAAATTTAATGTACATAAAGTAGAATTGACTAAGTAGCATTTGATTGTTCTCCCTCAGAACCATGTAACAACATGTTTTCTGAAGAGTGAAAATGTGTTGACCACAAAATTGTCAGGCAATTCTCATCTGGTTTAGCAACTAAGAAAATGTAACAGACTTCTACATTCCATTTTTAGCACAGCTTTTCAACTGTTTATTTCCTTCTAATAGCCTTTTCAGTTTTCAGTATCTCTTGTGTCCAAAGCATGTTGCATTATTTTGATTTGATTAGTCCACTTGTCTAATACTGAGAGAGGTCCAAGATTGTATGTAGCCTGAATGAATCTCTGGAGTCTTTCTGAGATTCTTTTTTTTGTTTTCTTCAAGCTGGGAACTTTTCTTCAGTAAAAATAAAGTTTAAAGAACTCGTTATTTTAAGTCCTTTGCATCATTAAGACCAGAAGTATTTTGATTGGTTTGTAATACAGGAGGAATTTAGAAAGTACCTTCTTGCAGTGTGTTTTGCTTTTCTCGTGAGCTGTGTTTCAGTGGCTCACTTTGTTCTGACTGGTGTCCTGACCATGTCTGAGTTTTACTTTTCAAGCAGAGATCTGTTTTCACTAAGCAGTTTTCTGGTGCAAAAGAAAGAATGAGCAAACATGGTCTTTTAATGTGGAACTACTGCTGTGTACAGGATCTAAGTTTGAGAGCCTTTTGGTGCTCTCTTTTCCTTATCCAAGTGTAGCTTAATCTGTGTACTGTACATACCCATTCCTTTTTCTGGTTTCTAAGGTTGGTGACAATCCTTCAGCACTTTTAAAATCAGACGTGTCCTACCCCTTGCTCTTTTTGCCTTGGATGTCCCTTACTCTTGTTCACTAGATTGTTGAAGTGATGGAATCAAGTGTTTAAAAATTATTGTTTATAAAAATTATATTTTTTATTTTAAATACAATGTTACTGTCCTTGTTTATTCTTCTGTACTTGCCAGTAGTAACCAACAACTGACAGTGTTGGGTGAGTGGAGTTGGTTTGTACTGTATCCTTCAATTATTCAGACTCGAGGCTTTCGAATCTTGACCAGATGATACCTTACAGGGAAGCAATACAAGGACATACACCTTTCTTTAACAATACAAGTTGGATATTTTAAATTATTTGTTACTTCTGTCTGTTATGTATGCTAATGATGCAAAGCAAATATGAAACTGTACTTTCTTTTCCCAGCAGATGGTTACAGCAGTTCGGACTCTTACACTTCAGATCCAGAGCAAATTGGAAATGCTGTAACACGACAACGGTCAGTAGAGTAGCAACTGAAAAAAATAAGTAAAAGGTGTTTAAAGAAGCCTGTTGTTATTGTGTAAAGTGAAAATTAAAAAAGGAAAGTTGTCTAAAAATTTGTTTGAGATTGGCCAATCAAGTGCTCCATGTGAAGCTCCATGTTCTGTCAGAAATCTTAATACTTTCCTCTTAAACACAAGGGAGTGTAAGTACATGAGACCATGCTGTCAGTTGAAACCAATTTTTTGTGTTTTTAAAAATATCCATTAGGCATTATTGGAGAGGAATCTTATGACACTGTAGCCTAAAAGAAGAATTAAGCACAAATTAGGAATACCATGGCAGTGATTCAATCTCTTTTAATAATGGATTTATATTAAAAAAGAGCAGTCATAGGCCCAGTGTAAATTAAAGGATTGAAGAAAGCTATGCAAGCGCAAAATGAACAACTGCATCATTTCACATAAGAGAATGTGCTGTACTAGCTGGTGCTAATTGTTCCCATTAAATCTGCCTGAATAGGATTAAAACCAGCTATGCCATTAACCTTCTTACAATCAGTTTCAGAGGTAAGTTTCAAGACAAAAATAATTAGGGTGACTTCAATAGCAAAGAAAGATTTCCATTTGCCTGTCAGTACAGCAGCTTGAAAAATTCTTTCCTCCATTGTTACTTAATGGAAAATGTGATTCTATTGTGCTTTTATGTATGTTTTTGCACTATCAACAGGATGGTTTCAACATGTTCTTTTCCTCTTTGACTTTGGGTTGGGTTCTCTTGCTGAACTTGTACAGATGAGTGAAGCGTTCTGATGAGTTCCCACGTTATGGCACAGGGAGCTTCTGTCCTGACCTGGTAGTTGTGGCAGTATGCACACAGGAAATTTGTTGTCCCACTTACTCTTCTACTTCCTTCCACTGGCATCTCTTCTACCAATTGCAATTTTGTATAGAGATGACATTGTCCTTAATCCTACCATTAGTCAAGACTACTTCTTTGTATTTTCAAGAAGCAAAAATTGACAAGGCAGTGTCAGATAATGATACTTCAGAATTGTCCTTAAACCACTTTCTCCTGTTTTTAATTCTACTTGTTTTTTTTTACTATACTAGCTAGACCCAAGAAGTCATTATAATTAGATTTTCATTTCATCAGCTGGAGAGTTACACAGTGTTACAGAAGCATTGCCATAGAGAATATATTAAGAAAATAAACTTTTCTATTGTGATAATTCAGTTTTCTGTCTGGGCTTAAACATTCAGGAATTCCAGGTTTTGTGTGAAACTTGGGTACCTTTTACCTCTCCTAGTTTACATCTTATAGTAGTTGTAGAAGAATATTGCAGAAGTCAGTCATAGAAAAGATTTTGTCACAAGTTGAATAAGAAAGCAGCTGTATTCATGTCAGTGATTCAGTAAATCTCTTGTTCAAATTAGACTAGTTAGGAAGCTTCTGCAAACGTTTTAAAAGGAAGTTGTACAAAAATTCCGTATACAATAAATCCCACTTAAATGGCACTTAGTGCAGTTGTTTATCCTTCTATCCTTTCTGCATGTGTTCTCCATGAATTTGCAACAGGTATCCACTAGATGGTGATCTACCTAAGAATGACTCAAAATTTCTGAAGATTCTGCCAAGTATATAGATCTGGAAAATTTCAGGCAGAGAATTAAATTGCTGTCTCATACACTGAGATGCTTCTTGAGCTCAATATACACAGAGGCAGGTCCAGCAGAAACCCAATATTCTTCTTTAATGAAATTGAACTTACCCCATTTAACCTAAACAGGATGTTGACTACATCTTAAAAATTATAGTGACTACCATCTGGATGGAATTACCATATTTAGCATTCTCTGTTCCTGAACTATCATTGTTTGGGATGTGTGTCAAGCTGTTGGTTTCCCAAAGATAAATTATGTGTGATAATATAAGAATAATTTGGATAAGGGATATTTAAGTAAATGGAAATATAAAAACAATTGTAAAATCAAAGAATACTGGAAGTTTAAAACTAATTTGGCAATCCTGAAAATCAATGACAATCAGGTTTTTTTACCTCTGTCAAATTTGTTTTTTTTAATTGCATGCTTTGAAGAACTTTTGATTTTTAGTTCTGTTGTAGCCACCTAAAATCACTACAGAAGCTTATGTATTTTGCAGATCACATTCAGGAACGTCTCCAGATAACGCTGCACCACCACCACCCCCTCCAAGGCCTCATGCTTCTCATTCTCGGTCGTCATCTTTAGATATGAACAGATCCTTTTCAGTTACCCCAGGTAGATATGCTGTGTTCTGAGTGTCTATTATTTTTCAGCACATGTATTCCTGAAGCAGACAATGGCTTTTTTTCTCACAGGAGCAATTTAGAGTGTTGGTTTTTAAAGCACCGCTTCTGAATAAAAAAAGTTGAAAATGTTGTCACTCCCAAACTGTATTGTTTGTATTAAAATTTATGTTGCACTTTACTTAAGTAGCTAATTTAGAAGTCAATTCTGAATTCTGGCATTCCAGTTTTTTGGATGAATGTGGGAAGCAAAGTCAGGAAAGAATATTCTGGCTGTATACCCACATCCAATGAATTGCATCTGCCAGTAAATTTTCAAGGGGAGTCTTTTTGGAATCAGACATATGAGAGATGGGTATTTAGTATTTGACTTCAGAGGAAATGAGTAAGCGTCACTTCTGCTGTTCTGCTTAAGGAGTTTCATTGGACTTCTGACTTGTCAGTACTTTTAAATTCAGGATCACAAAGTATGAGAAAATACTGAGAACTTATAAAGAGGGACGGAAAAAAAAAAATACTAAGGTACTAAGACCGGAAGTGTGACTGTCTGTACTTTGAGCTGGGACAAAGGACAGTTCAAGATCCATGTTCTGATTAATCCTGGTTTTGTCTGTTTGCCAGTTTGAAAGGAGGTGACATTACAATTATGAGCCCCAATGTGACAGGTTAATATGTGGGCAAAATGCCACATTTCTTCATGTTGACAGTTAAGAAAATTTGATAGCACTGTAATGTACAAAGTAACAATCTTGGCCAAATGTGATGTGTCTTTTACAGGACAGCAACAGGCTGGGGTTGTTGCCTATCCTCCTGCAGTGCCTCCAAGACCACAGCCTTCACAGGTGATGTCACTTCTGAAAAATCGTATTCTAACTCAGTGCATTATTTTTATATAACTGAATTTTAATATATTTCTAAAATTAGTATAATTGCTTGATATATTTCTGAAAGCACTAGGATGTGAATGATGGCAAAACCTAGACTATAGCCAAATGTTAGTATTTCCTGAATAAAAAAATACTTCTAGTGGAACCAGGTAGATAGTAGATAATGAGTGGCTCTGGAGCTCTGAATTGTAGAAAGGAGAGGAAAGTTATCCTTTCACATTTCATTATCTATTCCTGTATAGTGCATAGGCTATAAAAAAAACTCCAAGAGCCATCTTCCAGAGTTTTGCAAAGTCAGGGTTTATCTTGTATTTGTCTGGCACAGGGTAGAATTTTATGTAACATGCCTGCTCCCAAAAGGAGTGATTCCACTTCTTTATTTGTCACAGATTAAGTGACTTTTGCAGTCCCAGTCTGAGTGATTTCAGTTAGCTGATTTGGTAGAAAGCACATCTTGAAAAGTCTTTTTTTTTGTCTCAGCCAGCTGAATCCTTCAACTGCTGTGCAGATCTGACATGGGACAGATAAAATTTCTTTTCAGTTGTTTCTCACCAGCAGCTACTTGTTAGAATCTGAGTTACCAGCAATTGAGGTCAGTCAGTGATTCAGAAATCATCTACAAGGGTTCAGAAATTATCTGGAGGGATGAAAGGAGGGTCCAAGGACAGACATAAGATTACATAAGCATGTTTCCCTATGAATCTAGACACAAAAGGAAAGTCTGTATCAGGCCCCCAGAGCCCATCACAGCAGAAATATCTATTGTTCAAGGAGTCTAGCTAGTGCTACCTTACATCCCTCTTTGGTCTTATTCCCTGGATAATAGCATATGTGAACTTCCTTTTCTCTTAAATATTTCTCCATGTATGTCTTGCATGAGATGCACGTTGTCCTACTGATAGGACATAAATTTTTGTCCACTAAGAAGGCAAATAATCTTTAACATTCTGTCCTTAAATGTTTTTGTTGTTTTATTGCAGGGCGCAGGTCCTCATGTGCATCGCCCAGTGGATGCTGAAGGCCTAATAGCTCATACCAGTACCTCACCTCAACAAATACCAGAACAGCCAAATTTTGCAGACTTCAGCCAGTTTGAGGCATTTGCTGTTTCAGGTGTAAACAAAGAGGAAGAAGATGAAATTGAAACGCACTCAGAAGTCTTGCAGGTGAGTAGAAAGGAAGATCTTGTCAATTTCTTTAATACCACCAACAGTTTTGAGACTTTGTTAAAACCTGTTTCTGCTGCTTTCTGTCAGTGGTGTTGTTTGTTGGGTTTTTTGTTCTGCTTTGGTTTTTTATGATGTCTTAATCCATTGCTAGAAAGCAATTACATTGCACACTGCAGCACTAATTTAGTTGTCACCAAACACCTAGGCAGAAGGAATTGTTTTCATCTCAGTTCTTGATTGTGATTTAAAAGATTTTTGTGCTTATTAGCATACGTGGGCACAAACATAATTGTGTTGGTGTATTTGAGACTTAGCACAGGCAAAGCAAAACCTTTCTTCTGCTCATTCTTGCCAGCCTTCCAAATGACTTGCTGGTAATTTTTAAATCATGTCTTAATAAAGACATGCCTTAATAAAGGAGATGACTGTCAAGTATTGTAAACATCTGCTAAATTCCATTAATTTGCTTTTCTTCAAAGTCATTGGACAAACAGCTAAAGTGAATAGAGCTCTGGCATCCTTCTATCATTAAAGACATTTACAAAACCTTGTTTCCTACTACAGACATAGGACTTAGAAGTTTGGAAGCCTTAGTATTAATGTCATACCTAGTTGCTACTGCAGAAATTACTTCTTGTTCTCCTTTCATAATTTATAGCTTTTATCCAGGTTGTAAGTTCTCTGGGATGCTTCTGCATACTCACTTGCAAAAGTCCTTGTGGTGCTATAAAGTTCTCCCAGCTGTCAGCAGCATGTTCTTGCTTCCCTTTTTCAGGAAGGTCAGTGATGCAGACCCATTTGAGCACTCTCCATGTACCTCATTGCAAAACCAGCTATGGTAGCTTAAGCTGCCACTGAAAACTGCTTAGGTTAAGCTTGGTGATTGTTTTGCATTGAGGTGGATGGGGAACAGTCACATTGTGTTCCATTGGAGGGATTAACCTTTGGCAGTGACAGATAGATAATGGTGGTACTGTAATAGCAGAAACAGCTGTAGCAGTTTGTGATCAGGCCACGGCCTCTTTTGTGCTATACAGTGCCTCATGACATGGGACTTGTGTTTCTAAGTGAGAATCTAACTAGAGTTTTAGGTGTTAACTGTATTCACATATCAAAACACAGCATACTTTTCATTCCAGTTGTTGCCAAGTGAAATATTTGTTAAGAAGCAGATTTCTAAATACAGTTTCTATTCCTTTAGGTTGAAAAGCCCTCTGAATCTGCAAGTTCTCTTAGAGTTGCCAAAGCAGATGGAAGAGTTGAAGACAAAGCACCTGCTACTGTCCCCACTAGTGCGGTATGCAAAGTACCCTTGGAGGAAGAGCGCAGTTGTCTGATGTATATGACATTAAATGTCTGTTTTGATTTGCAACAGCAGCTTTATATGTGTCCAGTTGAAACCAGTTTTCTTAGGCCCAATAGGTGCTTGAAATAGGCATGTGTATGGTGAATTTTTGCAGCAGCAGATGATGATTAGATTTATTCTTGAGACAGTAGAAAATTAAGGTACTTGTAACTTTTCAAAATTTTTAAAGAGATCAAAATGTTTAGTGCAGAACTTGATTAACAGTAGCATTTTATTTGGTTACAGACATATAATTACTGGAGTTGCTGTGTGTTTACAGTACTCAGTTGTATGGAGGTGTTTCTGCTTGCACAGTTATTTGTCAGTGTGTAGCAACTGACTGGCCTTTCACGGTGTGGTCGGATTTAGTACTTCAGCTTTTTTCCAGGCTGTATGAGAATGCAGCTAGATGTCCATACCTGATGGGTTGTAAATTCAGTTGCCTCAGTAACTGAATATGAAACACAAGTTACCAGGTTACAATCCAGATAAAGTGTAGTTTCAGAGAATTTATAGGCTGTGTTTTCCTCTTCAGGGTAAAGGCACTACCCCACTTGCTCCACCACCGAAGCCTATTCGTAGAAGATTAAAATCAGAAGATGAGCTAAGACCTGAAGCTGAGGAACATACACAGAAAACAGGTGTCATAGCTGCTGTTCTTGCTTCACAGCCATCTATTCCTAGGTAACCCAAGAAGTATATAAATACATCTGTTACTGGAAAATTTACATTTAAACAGCATACACACTTTCTGTTCCAGGAGTTGCAAAAAATTTCAGTGTGCTTAATTTAGATTAATTCAATAGTTTTAAAAGCTTTTGGTTTTTAAAGAAGGTTATCCCTAAGTGTCTACTACTGGGAGACTTTTAAGAGATTTTGAATTTTGGAGTGTGAACTCTTTTTAACTTCTGCAAGTATGTTGGAAATAAGTAGTGGAAGTATTAAGATGTGGTGTTTAATTTTAAATGGTTGCGATGAACAGTCCAAAAAGTGCAGTCTGTGTGTCCTAGCATGAAAGTCTGTTGCAGTAGTCACTTTGAGGTAAATGAATGTGGTTTGCTGTGCTGGGCCTTCAGAAAGTTGATCATGACAAGTTTTTAAAATGTGCTGTGTGCTCTTTGATTGAAACCAACTATGTGTGCATATATGAAACGTATATATGTGTGTTTCCATGCAAACAAACGTGGTTAATCAAGCCAGACAGAAGAGGGAAAATTTTAACAGTGTAACAAGTAAAAAAATTTTGAAAAGAGGAATTCCGCTCACTTAAAGAAGGGGGACTATAAGTGAGATGTTCAGCTGAGTGGCATAATGACTTATTACAGTACTTGTAATTTATTCTCAGATCAGTGGGGAAAGACAAGAAGGCAATTCAGGCATCAATCAGACGTAACAAGGAAACCAACACTGTTTTGGCCAGATTGAACAGTGAGCTACAGCAGCAACTAAAGGTAATTCCTTAGTCTTTGTGTAAGAAAAAAGCCTCAGAGAGCAAGATGTTAGTGATGCACAGTAACAGGCATCCCTGCAAACCAATGATAAATGTAGTAGAGAATATTGATATGAAATATTTAGCTATTTTTCTAGATCATAGAATATACCTATTTGTGACAACCTTTGTGAAATTACAAGTGACACTTTTGCTACTACAATGCACATTTTTCAATGTATTGGTTTGCTTTTAGCTACACTAAAATTTTACCTCACATTATTAATACTAAGTTATCTGTTGTGGTCATTACATACTTTAAAAGCAGTACCAAGAAGAGCAGCTGAAGTGGTTTGTGTTCTTCTGAAGGAAAAAGCAAGCCTGAAAGTCTTAATTAAATTATAAATAATTTTAAACAAATACAATAATCTGAAATACAAAACTTGCAGTTTAATAATTAGTGCAACAATAGTCATTTGTTTATCTAGGTCAGCTATCATTGTTTTTGGGGCTATCAGTAGGCATCATCTTAATGTCTTTTGCCTGACATCTTTCTTGCCTAAGATATCTAATTTTAACTATCAAAATAATTTTTAAAAGATATCTTAAATCTAAACATAAATTAATAAGATACTGTCTAGATTGGACGTTAGGCCATTTTGAAAACTCAAGCCTGAACTTCACTTGTTACTGTTTATGAGAGTCAAGGTGCATAGAATTCACATAAGAGGAAAAACTGGGGGGAAAAATTGTGAGTTTCCAATACTCTTAATTCAGATGAGAGCTTACCCCCTTAACATTTCAGACTTCATTTGAAAATATTGTCATTGGGTTTGCATCTGGTTACAAATTTGGGTTTGGGTGATTTGAAAGAAAGGAAAAAATACTAAATGGCATCACCTTGGAGCAAAGTACTGATTTTCAATGATAAGTAATTAGTAGCCAGCCAGTCTTCTATTCAGATTATGGGAGGAGTTACCAAGATTCTAGAAAATAAGTTAGTTCTCAAACTGAAGCAGATTTTGATTGCATGAGGAAATTTTTAGTTCTCATTTTCTGTGGACAGTCAGTAGAAAATCTTTCTTTTGTAGGATGTTCTTGAAGAGAGAATCTCCCTGGAAGTCCAACTGGAACAACTTCGACCCTTCTCTCACCTCTAAGCCTACTGCCGTTAACTGTGAATTTACTAATTTTGGAAGGGGTATTGGTTTCAAGGCCTATTTAAATATCCATGCATCTAGTTCAGTGCACTCTATTCTACATTAAATGTTGTGGTTCTGTTTTGTCAATTTGTCCACTTTTGTATTTTAAGTATTTTAATTTCAGTACAGAGAGAAAAAAAAAAAAACAACCGACTTTTTCCTTGAATGTGACACTGCCTCTCACAGCTTTTTCTGTGGGCATCTGTGATCTTTGTTGGACTTGAGTTTGCAGAGTTTGTCGCCAAAATTTCCAACTGGAATTTTTTTGTGGGATTTTTTTCCTGTTGAAACATCTTTGCAGAAGAGGGTTGCTATCAGTTGATTTTAACCTCTAAGCACATAAACTCTTCATTCACTATGGCATTTATTTTATTGTGCCAGAAAAGAGACAAACTACTAATCTGTCATCAGCCAATGTTACTTCCCAAGCTGCCTTTCACAATTGGAAAGTTGTGCACAATTCTAGAAAGCCTGCCTCTTTGCAATTCACCAGCTTACTCAGGTTGGGAGAGTTCTTGCAGGCTATTTGCCATATCAACTGGATTGGATTTTGTGATTTTTGTTGCATACATTGTAGAGTATGTAACCACAGATTGCCAGGTGTTCACGTTTTACCCATTCATGGTCCTGATTCAGCCGCATGCATAGAAACATTTATGGCACAATTGGTAGTCTATCAAACAGGTCTTTTTTTAGTTCTCCCTTTTGTGAAAAGAGTTGGGTGTAGATCCCAAACATTAATTGCACATTATCTAAGCACCACCTGTAATTGCATGTCTCACACGTTACCTTTTAATAGCAGATCACATCCACCAGTCTTCACTATAACAAATTGTATTGTCAAGTAATGTGTCAATACCTCCATAAACTTCTAATTCCCAGCAAAAAAAAAAAAAAAAAAAAAAAACAAAAAACAAAAAATGAACAGTTCTGCTTCTTAGGAATTCTGGGGTACCTTCTGTCATCTTGTTTCCAGGCCTTACTTCTCTGGCATATAGACAGGCTTCACTATTAACAGAGTTCCTTGAGTGTATCCTGCTATTCAGGTTGATGTACTGTATTAGGATTTGTTGTATATTGTACGATACAAACATTTTGATCTCATATGTAAATTTGCATTAATTGCTGACTAACAGCAGATATTCTATTTAATGGCTTCTTCTGGCTGTGGGATCATAGATGTTTAACTGCATGGATGTATCTCTGCAGAATCAGAACTAGCAATTGTGTGATTTTTACACCAATAAAACAGCACAATATTTTAATTTTGTTGATTCATCTTTATCTGGGAATTGAAACTCATTCAAATAAGGGGGAGGGGTCTATTACAGGTTTGCAGAGAATTTTTTGTAATTTTGTGGCATGTACAAGAAGTGGTTGATCGTAATCTTTTGGCCATTTTCTTCCGTCATTTTTAGCTGTTGATCAGAAGTGATTCTCTTGGTAATCTGTGGCAATACTCCTTTTGTATCCTCCTATAAGCAAATTTAATACAAATGTAATTTCTAAAAAGTAAATGTTAGTATTGACTTGGGTCAAATATATTTATAGTTCTTTAGTCTTAATATCTGGTTTGATTTTCTTGAGATTTCCTTTAAAAATTAAAGATAAATCATCCTCTGTTAGCAGTCCTTAACATCTTTGTCTCACTTCTGTGCATAAATGAAATTCTGTTAACATCTGCTTCCCTTCCAAAAAGGATAGGTCAGGTCAGATTTACCACTGGTTATGCTGTTACGGTGAAAAACAAATATTTCTCCTTTTGGTTATCATAAACAGACTGGATAATTGTGGTGAATTTTTACTACTATAACTATTCCAACATTTTTTCAAATGTCATGGAAGTGATGCAGATGGTTTATATATATAATCCAAAGCAAAATTCTCTGGTATGAAAGAATGTCATAGTTGCATGAAAGATGGTAGTTTCTATTTGCATGTAAAGGGATTAAGAAGTGATAGCTAAGTGGGCACAAAAGTGACGTGTAAATTATATATAAAGTGCAAGGCTTGGAATTCAGAAAACTATATATAAATAGGGAAATGTGAAGAAAAACCCAGCAAAACAAACGAACCCCCCCAAAAGTAAACTAAAAAACTTTAAAGTTGATGGACCGATCACTTCTATTATAACTGACAAGTAGCAGGAACAGAGTGGGAAAAAGTTTTTCCCTTTTTTAAAAAGTGGGAAAAGTGAGTCACTGCAGTTAAAGAATGTTGATCTTTTGAACCAACTATATCTTGTCCATAGATTATTTTAAAGTTTAAAATACATTTTTAAAATAGCACTATTTTCATATTAATATTTAAGTATTAAGCCTATGTTTATAGCAACAGGATTCTTAAATCAGAATTTAACATTTTAAGCTTAAATGTAAAAAGCCTTTTACATTCAAATGTTACATGTACATATGAATTTCTCTAACATCCATATCTTTGTAGTAGAATGACAAGTTAGTGTCTCAAGTGAAGAACTTTGGCAATCTGAACATTTTTGTGTCTTGGCAACAAGTCTATTTTTAAGAATTTTTGTGGATTACTTTTACTGCATCATTCTGTACATTTTAAACCAGTTTTTCATGATCAGAAGACCTTCTAACTGAAAAGCTACTTAATGTCTTAAGAACATCAGTGCCGATGATGTTCAGCAGTTACCTCACTTAGTAATGTAACCCAACTTTAATCCCTTATAAAATTATCTCCCTGTCTTCTCCATTTGTTTGATCTTGATCCAGCTACTTGATGCATTCTTTTTTATGAACTTAGATTGTAAGCTCTTTGGGGCAAGGAATTATGTACAATACAAAAGAGGTGCTCTCTCTATTGCAAGTATAAATGTAGACTACTAAATAGTATGGAGTGTGATTCATGTACCCAGCTGGGATGGATGGACAGCAGCATGCCTTTCTGAAACACCTGGAAAATGTTTTTCTCTGGACTTTCTCATTGGAAGAGCGTGTCTTCTCGTTTGGTTTGCATTTCTTTTGTATCTCCTAATAATGTGCCTCTTTCTTCATTCCACCTGCTTTGGAGTTGCTTTTTTCTCCATTCATTGCCTGTCTTTGGACTGCAGAGAAGATTTCCAAAACGCAAAGGTAAAAAGCTGAAAAGCTGTTTTGTTTGGAGCGGTATTCTAAGTCTATCCAATGTAAGCGAGTATTTTCAGTTTTTTTTGTACTTCACATGCACCTCATTTTCCTTGCAATTGTGATGAACTAGATGATCTCGTATTACTGAAAATGTCTTATGTGGGATAAACAAAGTTGAGGTTATAAAAACTTAAAACTAAAGAAAATAAATTTGTAGCATTGTTTCTTGTGTGACATGTCTCTGTCCCTTATGGATGGGGTGTGCTGTGTTTCCAGTCTACATTTAGGGCAGAGTTGAGAATTGCTCTTCTGGTTTCAGCTGTGCAGTTTGTCTCTAAATGTCACTTTATGGGTGGCCTAGCCTAATCACTTTTTCCTAAAACGGTAAAAAAAGTAAATCACTGTCTCCTGACTCCCAGCTCATTCTAGTCTTAGTTTCTAGTGGAGCACAGTTTCATGAAATTGTAATGTGTTGCAAAAGTACATTACTTCCCAAGTGAGCAATAACAATGTAGTTCTTACTCTGTGTGGAAGATGAAAAAATAACTTGTGTATTTTAAATATATTTGCATGCTTATGCAGCTTGTCTTGCCACTTGATGCACCAATCATTTATCATACAGCTCTCTAGAGGAAAACACATGAAAACCAAGGACTTTATTATATAATAACAAAAAAATTAAATGCTATGTTCTCTTAATAGTCTTAACGAACTAGGGATTGTATAGGAAAGATGTTAATAATGTCTGTATACCAATAACCAAATGAGACAATACAGGGTTGTCCTGATATTACTACACAAGCAAAATATAAACTTCACAGGAGTCTTTGAATTAATTGCTTGTGTTTAGGGGCATGGGGGAAGTTTATTACTGTGTTTAATTCCTTTCAGTAATATTTCTTTAAATTGGCAAAATGGACTTTAAAGGTGCAATTTCTGCTTCAAAGGTAGATTGTATGTTATTTTGTATCTGAAGCATGTACTGATTGTACACTAGTTGTACCTGGTTGTACACTATTCGTGTGTTTCAAAGTGATTTCACAGTACTTTTTTCCAGTCACCCCAAGACACTGGTATATAGGTATTCAGTGTCTGGCATTTAAATTATTGTCCAAAACAGCCTTTGTTTAGTTATAATACTAAAAAATGTGGAATTGTCACTTTGAAATACAAAGTTTGTGATCTCACAGCTTAAATCCAAAGCTTTAAGAAGACTCTTAGTACTGTTTATCACACTTCACCAGCATACTGGGCTACAGAAATCTAGATTAATTCAATTTCATCTCTGGTAGAATATATTCTTGACACTTCCACTCTTAGAGATATTGATGCATTTGATCTGGAAGCAGCTGAAATTACTCTCTTGTTTTGACTGGTCTTGTTTATGAGAGGCCTACAAAATTAACAAAACATAAACAGTAAAAGCAGTTTAAGCTGACTTCAGTGGTAAGTTGAGGGAAACCCAAATTTTGGCAATACTGCTGTTGAATTCTTCATGATGGTGGTGTTTCCCAGCGTGCAGAGGAGCTCACGGAGGTCGGAGATACATCGTACTCTGCAGTGCACGTACACTCTGGTGTATCCCTTAGAGCTGCAGTGGTGCGTTTTGCTTTCTGTCACTTAACCTCAGAGGTCTGACTGCTTGTCTTTCTTTGGCTCAAGTATGGCTGCATTTAAACTGACAGAGGAGGGGATGGTCCATGGGGTGGAACACATTCATTGTAAGAAACTGCACTCTGGAGCAGGACTGCCTTCTGCAAGCATCCTGTGGTTTTTGGTATCCAAAAGGCAAGTAAGGAACGCTAGCATTTGAAAGACCAGTTGCATATTGAGAAAATAAATTGATTTCATGTTGAAAATCAATTGTTTTCCTGACAGCTGGGGGAGCAGGAAGTGGAATAAGCATTACTACAGCTGCTGTGATCACTCGCCTAAGGGCTTCTGGAGGTGTAGCATACCTGACTGCCTCTGTCAGAATTAGCAAGAAAGTTATGTATAGTAAGGAGCTTCAGCAATATATGATTTCTCTGCAGAAGTCAAAGGAAATACTTTGGGAATCCCTATGATAACTTAGGTGTGTGTTTCATTAAAATGCTGTGAAATCCAGCACTCTACTACATGCTCTTGTGCATTATTTTGCGTAACTTGAGCTGATAGAAAGCTTGAGTTAGTTTAAGTAAGGAAATATCTGTATTTCAAGAAAAAGATGAAAGGAATTTTGTAGGAAGTTGTAATTCATTGTATTCTATCAGAAAATGCAGAAGTGCCATGCCTCGAGCATGTCACTTGTTTTTTCTCTTATGTATCTTGCTTTTGGAAGAAGAATGCTTCCGTTTCTAACAAACCTTTCTTCTAGAGCTTCAATCCATTGTCTTTCACTGCCCTCATGAAGAAACTTGGTCACCTGCCTTCTCATCATAAGGAAACAAGGATCATAGAAGAATCAAGAGGTCCTTTTGCTGTAGAAGGGTACCTAAAAGGAACATATTCCCTGGTTTACTCTGCACTTTGTCTTTCGGGATAAAGCAGTAAAGCAAGAATGATCCTGTGGAAAAGCAGTATTAGTTCACATGTCATTTTTTTCAAAATTAAGAGGCTGGTAATTTTTATGGATTCTGTGGTTTTTACCACATTGCTTCCATAGTGGACTTGCTAACCTAAAAAACATGCTAAAATTGATAATGTCTCAGAACTTTTCATGTCAAAAGTACCAATTTTGTCAATGTTTTTTATCCTTTTTTCCTGTAGCTTTTTAGAACATTGATTTCCTTTTAGGTTTTAAAACTTCATTTTTGCAAATACCTCTTCATATAGAATAGTAAAAATTTTTTTTGTCAGTTGTGGGAAAGAATTTTACATACTGATGTAGGGGGGGTTGCATTTCAACTGTCACAGCTCAAGACTGTCCTGATCTGAATTAATCCAAAATGGGTACTGTCTAAAATTGAAAGTAGATGTAATTTGGATAGTAAGGTAGGATTTTGGGTTTAAAATTTTCATGAAGATGGCATGGATTTTTATTCTAACATACACCTATTTTTTACATATGCATTGCAATTTTTAGAGTTCTGTGTAAATATGTCTTGTATTGGCACTTGCTTAACTGTTAGACTGTATCTGTTCTAGTATTTTGGCTTGATGCTGCAATAGCGCACTGATCAGAATGATGAGATAATTTGCAAACTACTCATTCATTCACTCTGGTCCCAGCCTTTCAGTTTGTGGGGATTTGTTTGTTCTTGGTTATTTCATGTTCTGGTTCTTGTCGGTTTAGTATGATTAAAGAGCTGTAAGTTGGAGGGCTCATATTAATCTTAGTATTTTTAAATAGGGGGAAAACTATGGTCTATTACAATGACTAATTTTTAAGATTCAAAATTTGTATCTAACACCAACTACTAAAAATATAGGGATTTTTTTTTCCTAACTCAGGATAGAGAAATTTACGGCTCTTGTGGACGTGTGCCACAAGTTTCTTTGTAAAGCTTTATTTCAGCAAAGGTCAGTGCTGATACAGAAATCTGCCATGTCTGGTCTCATTGCAGATTCAATCCTTCCCAAGGGAATACTCCTTAATTTCTTTGACGTGTTTCCTTGGTGTTTTCCTGTTGGCTTCTGCTACCAGATGAGTCCCTGGGTCATCTCCATAAGACTGCAGGGTGCTCCAGTGTGGCCAGCACAGCTGAGAGCAGCAGAGGACCTTTGCCAGCACCTTGTCCCTCTGACCTTTGCCTCTCATCCCAGTTTGCCAGGGACAAGCCTGGTACTGTCCCCCTCCCCCATCACATCTAGTGTAAAGCTCTGCCAGCGAGCCCTGCTACTTCCAGAGCAAAGAGACTCCTTCCTTGCTGAGAAGGATGAATCCCATCCGATGCCAGCATGCCTGGTGCTGCATAGGCCAGTGCATTGTCAAAACCCCCAAAATTCTGGCAGTGACACTAGCCATGAAGCCATGTGTTAATAGATTCAGCCCATCTGTTTCTTCCAATGTTGTTGTCTTCAGCTGCAAGTATAGAGGAGAATGTAACTTGTGCTCCAGTTTCCTCACAGTGACGCAGCAAAGAGCACCTTCTTCCAAACACCAAACCCATTTATCAGTGTGAGTTTTTAAACCACAACGCTGGCCTAAACTCACACTGATAAATATATTAAACATTTAATGTTAATACACTTCTATCTCCATAAACAGCTCTTCAGGAAACAACAGAAAAGGAGTTCATTTTTTGCAGCCACTTAACATACTTTCCTAATTACAAAAGACTTTCCACAAATATGTTACAGTAGATTTTTTTTCTTTTCCTGCAGGAGCCCAGAAATGTGATTAGTTCATTACCACATAAAAGAGTTCAGTCTCTTAAAAGTCTTGCTACAAAATTTTCTTGTATGAATCCAGAAGTTAATAAGCACCCACCACTAATGGACTGTGTCAAAGACACAAAGCTGTATCCAGGAGGAGGTAAGGGAAAAAGAATTTCTTAATTTCTCAATTAATGCATTCTTTGTGACTTGTAATTGCCCATGGGCTTAAAGAGATTGAAGAAAAAGGGGCTAATTCTTACATAATTTCTTGAGAAAGGTATTGTTTATGTCTGTATCTCAAATTATGTGCTCTGTCCTTGCATAAATTGCTACAGAAACAAGAGATCAATATATCCACCATGTTTGCAAGTGACTTGAAATGTGTTTGAAACAGTAAGCCTAAGCAGTTTGATGGCAGAGCCCAAAAATGGAAAAGAGCTGCCTCTGTTTAAACTCTGAGGTTAAAAGTGTGGTTTGGGATGAGTGTGCATTACAATGCTGCAATACCCTGCACTTGTTGGCAATAAGCTGCTAGTGAGGACAGAGCTCTGATCCTCCATCCAGGTGAGCTGCAAGAATATAATTCTGTGTGTACAACTGCAGCTCTACTAGTGACTTTTGGCACGCCTTGAATGAGGCACAAGGCTAAAAGATGCTACTTTTGTGCTGCTTGTTCACAAGTCTGCCCAGAAACAAGACCATAGTGCTGATGTGAGAAGGTGCTGTGCAGAAATTATGATTGCCCAATTATTGGTCAAAGAGGTGAGGGGGAAACAAACATCAACCTTGGCTTCACTGTGAGCAGCTTGTTGTATTCTAGTTCTCTTAAGGTGACGCTGGGTTTCACATCATCACAGGTACATACCCAGCTGCAGGCAGGGACTCCTAGGTACATTTACCAGCAATCAAACTCCTAGAGAATCTCAGCAATGAAGGAGACAAATTGCATAAAGAAAAAGAACAACCACTGGTATCCCTCCTGGTTTGTAAATCATGGAGATTTGCATGATAGGTGAGGCAGGGCATTTGAGGCTGAATCTGTACCCAGAGCACCCCATGGTGGTTTAAATTATCCTTCTGTCCCCAGTGTGCTGCAGGCTTGGTGCTGCACAATCCAAAACTACATCTTGTGGCTGAAGAAGCCTCTTCTCCCAAGATGCCAAACAAAAGGAATCTTCTATTCCCTGGCCACACACCCACTCTGGGCTGATGAAATTTTTGTGTTCAGGTAGAAGGATAAGGATTCCATTCCGTGTTCAGTAAGTGTAAATGGTATAGAATCTGAATGTATTACCTAAAAACTGAATATAAAACAAATCTAGAACAAAAAGCATGGTTTGATGGACCAAGAAAGAAATTTTGGACCTAAAACCAACCTGATTTTACATGTATACACAGATTTGTTTTTTCTGTGACTGTGCACAGAAAGATGATACCAATTAATAGCAGACTATTTACAACATCAGAGTAACTACAAAATTGAATATCCTGGATTTATTGAGGAGTAACTATTTACGCAATTTTGTAATTTCACAATACTTAATCAACTTATGTGGACTGCTAGCATGCATGCTAGTTTTAATGTGGTGACATTTTATAATTCTTCAGTAATGGAAAAAAGTAAACTCTGCAAACATTTGGACAATGTAGAACTCATCTTCCTGACACAGCCAAGCCAATAGCAGCTTCTGTAAATGAAACATCATATATTTAAAACTTTTCACTTTATTAACAATAAGTTAATTGAGGCATCACCAATCAACAAAACACTAAAGACACAGTGTGCAGATTGTCTGTGTAATGATCAGAAAGGCAACATTATCACTACCTTCATAAAAACTGGAGAAATGCCAATGAACTTATATACATTCGCAACCATGTGAACACTAAGCAGAAGAAATATACTGCTGAGTTTCTCCAGTTTTTCTGTTAAGTAAGGCAATAATAAAAAGCACAGCATCACAATTAACTACAGCTCTAGATACTGAGCCCTGACATAATGCAGTGCTCAGAGGAATGTGCAAAATAAACACCTGGATTTGCACTTTGATTCTTTGTTGTGTAAAATTAAAAAACAAACAAACAACATAAAGTCACAACTCTTCTTGATTCCATTGTCAGGAAAAACAAAAGCAAAACTGAGAGAATCCAAACTGACAAAGATGTTCTCTCTCAGCCTGCGGTACCATTTGGAATATCTTGAGCATCTGCTAAATGTAGTTTTTGGCTGAAGCAAATCATTAAGGAATAACACTTTCACATACAGATAAGGCATAAACAAGACAGCAGTGTTACATGAAACTCTGCTTACTCTGGGCTGTACACCAGTCCAGATGAACTCTGTTCTGGTAAGTTCTATGCCAGTTCTCAACCAGTAGATTAGTAGTTCTCGATGAGACTTCAGCATTACGTACCTCCAGCATTAGTCTGTGGATCAAGGGGGGTGGCAGATTACTTTTATCACTATTACATTATATTATTATCACATTCCACTTGTCCTCTTTATGAAGTCTGCCTTAAACAGCTTTCCACAGATATGGAGGGAATGCAGATACCAGTGCAGGATTTTAGGCCCCAAAAACCAGAGCCTCACCTCCTCAATGCATACAAAGTGTGTAACAACAGAAATAACCAGACTGCAGAGTAAACCGTGTGCTACGCTCCTCCACTGTCATCCTGGCTTATCAAAAGCACAGTGTAAAAGACAAGTTGAGGCATTGAGCTTTATCATCTTCTCTGTGGGCTAAGAGCACACATTTGTTCAGTTACCTAAGCTCTGCTGAAGTATCTGACCCTAGAAATAAAAAATAAGTCAGTTCACTCTCCACAGTCTGATCAGTGATAAACAACCACACATGTCTCTAGAAATAAACTAAAAGGTAATAGGATTCACTTATCAGTGGGACAGATGCTTCTGAATATTGTTGAAGGAATACTATGGATGGTCCAGAATGTCTCAATAACACGCATGTAGAAAGACCCTGCTGCGGATGGGCTTTGCCACTGACAGCACACTGTGGTACACAAGTGGTACATGGTAGCTTAATAAATCACCAGATGAAAAAAACAACCTGTAATTAGATGTGTTAAGATCCAGTCACTTAGGTATTGGAAGAACCTAAAAATCTATGCTGTATTATAGCACTAATTTAAAAGAAAAGGCATTATTGAAGCGATTTGACTCTTGTAAAGACATCAGTTTCTGGGGAAATACACTGCAATTTGATTACAGTTAGTAACTATAATGCAAAATAAACATTTTAGGAAAAGGATACATAGACGAATTCAGTTCTTCTAGCTGCAATATAAATGTAGAAATTATGAGAAATGGCACTTCTGTTAGTCAAAGAAATGCAACAATTATGCCAATATGCTGAAATAAATACATTTAAACAATGAAGGTGTTGGGGTTTTAGGGGTTCCCCTTCTGTTTCCCTTTGTTTCTTGAGGAATTTTCCCCATATATGTTGCCAGGACAACAAATTGCTGGGTGTTTAAGAGAGACAAAAGACCTGGCCACAGTGGGGAGGGGTCCAACTGGCCACTCTTTTTTCACCTGGGCTTGTGAGTTAGTTGCTCTCGGCGTTCGGACGGAGAAGGAGAGACTGCCATTGTGTCAGCACTGCAGGTTTCTGCTTTTTCGGCTGCTTTTCCTTCTACCNGCTGAAATGTATGATTTATTACAAAAATCAAATCAAACCTACACTGAATTCTATACAGTGAGCTAAGTTCCAAATTAAGTTTAAATCTGCTAACCTCAAAAAATTTAAAGAAATTTTAACAGTTTTGATTTTTATGGAAATACACTAGACAAAGTGTAGAATATACAGATCTATATTCCTTGTTATGTGTCATCTTCCCCAGATGTAGGAGGATGGACCACAGGGAATATAGTTGTAGTTCCCTAGTACATGGGCTGTCCCTAAGCAGGCTGACATGCTCAGGCAGCTTGCAGCTAGCCTGCTCTACTTCCCAAAGCAACCAGCAGCTGTAACAAATGAAAACAAGTCCTGTTTTTTCTCAAAACCCAAGAGAAGGGCAGGGCTCACATCTTGGTTCATTGAAGAGCTATGTTCTCCTCAACTGTAAATCACTGCACCCAGGAGCGGTGTTTTCCTGAACTGAGCTTTGCTGTGGGCTAAGTTCCATGTTTTCTGCCTTCCCAGTACTTACATCTGACAGCAGTCTATCCAGGTTGGAATCACTGGCTAGTTTTCTTTTATCTTCAGGGAGTTCTTCCATCTCCCCATAGAGCTCCAGATTTAGGCGAGCAAGTTTCTCCTGCATACTCCGCACGTGCTCCATCTGCTCTATGGAACATTCATTTCCTAAAAGGACAGGCAAAACTTCAGATAAAGAAACCCAAGAGTGCAAATGAAGGTGTGAAGAATTTGCTTTCTCGATTTCTCACTGTTTCACTACTGAAGTTTCTGTCACCCCATTTGATGTTGTGTTGTGCTGGATTTACAATGGCTACCAAATATTCTTAAGAGTTTTTTAGAATGCCCATGTTTTTGCTATACTCCTGAATTTTTCTCTGATTTAGAAAGGCCCTGTTTTTTAACTTTAAATAAGATCAAAGTAAGCCTTTTTTCTAATTTTGACTAATCTGAGGGTTGCTTTCTTGGAACAGATGGTTTATACAATACAGACTTCTCAGGTTCTTTTGTAAATCAGTGTGTAATTGACACGCTGACCTAACACTAAATTTGCAAAAGCACATGGGCATCTTTCTACTTAGTACACGAGGAAAAAAGGAAGCAAAAATGGGTAATGGTTTTTCTAAAACCTCCATCAACTCTGAGGCCGTAAAAATAGTACGAAGATAAGACAGAAGAGTAACCTGGGTAAAATGCAGCTTGCATTGAATTTCATAAAAGTTGTTACCAATAGTGTAAAACGTTCATACACAGCAGCACTGGGTGCTAAATACAGTTACTTCTTCCTGCACTATCACAAAGAAGTGGCTTTAAATTTGGTATCTTAAATTCATAAGGAAAGGTGCTTCCATGCTGGAAGGAATAATGAAATGTCATATGAATAATCTCACAACACAGACAACCTTCTAATGGGACTATAATTTAAAAATGCAGTAAGATGTATTAATTATGTTAATTTCATGTGGCAGAGTCCAACTGACAACTGGCAGTCTGTCCATGCAGCACACTTTTTTGCAAATGTTACCACTGTACAGCTATAAAAACCAGCTATTGTACATACACAATTCATGCACTTACCAAATGCCTGAAGTTTGCCAGAGTGGAAGTCGTTCAAGAGACTCAGAAGTCCCCTTTCCATTTCCTGCACATCTGATACATCTGTGAGAAAAGAATGCTGGATTGGTGCTGCCTGTGCCCCTTTCGCTTCACCTCCTGGAGGTTTGGCTTTCTCTTTGATTACGCTAAAAAAAAAAAAAAAATTAAACAAAATAAGTATTACTTCCTACTTTCAAATTCGCGGTAAATTTGAAATGTAAGGAAGTATACATCTGGGCTTTGAAAATTAAATGGGAAATATATAGTGCATATTTCAATCACTGCTTTTAAGATAAAAATTGGACCACCAGCTTATCTTAAAAATAAAGAACATCACTATCTCAACATTTTGATACTCCAAAATGAAGGGTTCCAACAATCTGCTTTCCTGCTAATACCGTGGACCTGCTAATACCATACCTGTGGACCATGCATCTGTGATGGCCATCTTAGTAATCTACAGCGGGCTAGCATTACCCAGCAGTGACACATAGGGCATTAGCACAGAAAAGACCTCTAAGATCACTGAGTCCAACCATTAACCCTGTAGAGCCATGTTCACCACTAACCCACGTCCCCAAGTGCCACATCCACATTTTTTGAACATTTCCAGGGATGGTGATTCCACTACTCCCCCAAGCAGCCATTACCTACATAAAATCACCCCAAAAGCATCTACAAACTCTCTGCAAGCCAGAGAGAAACACCCTGAAAAATCATACTCTCCTCTTGTCACAAACAGCTATAGACTGCAACCCATGTAGAGAACAACTGGTTATAACCTATACTGGAAGGGGACCTTGCCTCCCCATAAATATTCCTAGATCTCACTCTTTCAACCCACAAATAACATCCCAGTTTTGTACATCTCACCACCAAAACCACTCTCCCACTACTCTAATGTACCAAATGAAACTAGTCCATGCCTAAACACTGGAAATAATAATTCTTTTTCCAGCCCAACAGCCTCTGTAGTCTGTAACATCATACAGACTACATGTTGAAACAACCAGCAGTCCAACAATCACCATATCCAGTTCAGCTCAGAGCAGCACATCTCAATTTAGGTTCTGCTTCAATTTCAGACTTAATGGTTTGTACAACAGAAAGGTCATCCATTTTTTCCACCTGATTCTGATGTTTAATAAAATATAGTATTGGTCTTGGAGAACTTACTTCATTGGTTTCTTGCAGATGAAATGAAAATTAATTAAATACTCCTACTCCATTATCACAACAGCAGCTCATCCTCACATTTGTTAGGTCAATTACCTCTCCTGCTTGGAAAGTTCAAACAAGTGTCTGTATTAGCACTGCTTGGTAAGCCTAACAATTGTGCAAGAATGTCCAGAACTTAAAGAAGAAAGGACATTTTCTTCTCTAGACAATCTTGTGGACTGCAAGAAAGTAATATCTAGTAAATCCCAGGAAAATGTTGAGACTTGAGTAGACTGTTCAGTCAACTGCAGAAGCCACCAATTTGTAGCACATTAGTATTTACTAATATTTCCCTCAAAGTATTAACACAATTTTCCTGAAAAATAATGTATAGACTTGACATTCCAGAAATTCATTATTCATCAGGCCAATACTGGATCCTTCAGACAGACTCTCTGTGCTGATGCTGACAGTTCTGTATTTAATCTTCAGCTAAAACTTAGAGGTCAGTAAATTCTGCTGCCTCTCTCCAGCTAACATTTCACTTTAGAATTCCTCTTCATTTATTTATCTACTGTGTCTGCTGCAGCCAAGAAGCACATCTTCTAACATGCAGGAAAATTAGTGTTCTCAAACAGAACCACACATACCATCAACAAAAAACAATTCTGATGTGGTACTTTCTGAAGAATTGAATGTCTCTATGCAAGATGCTGCCCCAACTGAGAGGTCCCCAATCACAAAACACCTGGAAATTCCAATTCTAGCTCATCCTGTTCAATTTATGTCCTTCATTTCCTGCCGTACTTGTCAGTTCCAACCTTGCAGTCATGTAATATTTTATTTGTTGCTCACAGCTGTACATCTGGGGCTCTACTATCTCCCATATGATGCCCAAATCTGATCACCCAACTCATGTCTTTCACCAGTCACATCAGGTTATACCCTGCTTCAGCTAAATTGTTGTCAGTATGAGTCTACAACATTGTGTAATATTTCATAAAGCTTACAAAAAGAGTGTAACACACATTCCATTCCTGTAAAATAACCATTATATTGCATTAAACACAAATCATTTTGCTAAAAAAGACACATCATCAAAACTTTTCACAAGTCTGAAACTCTTCTGTCACAGCCAGTCTAAACAACCTTTAGACTGTCTTAGCATTGCAAAGCTTCTAGCTCTCACTTCCTCTAAGTCTGCAAATGCCCTGAGCTTACCGTTTTAACTTTGGTTTTTGTACGGCAGGCTGTGGGGCAGGGTTGGAAAAGGCTGTACTTTTACTGACTGGCACTGAGCTTTTCTTGGAGTTAGCAACCTGAGCAGAGTGACTGGTAGATGATTTGGGGCTCCTCCTCTTGATCTTCCTTTCTTCCATTTCTTCCAATTTACTGCATCTAGATTAATGTCTTGTCCTTCAGAGGAAAGAAAGGAAAGCAAGAAACAGCCATTAAAACTGGCATTCACAATAAAGGCAAGTGGAAAGACAGCTCGTGGAAATGAAACTTGTACTTCCTTCAGAGATGAGCAGTCACTCATTTCTGAGAACAAGAGAATCCCGTTTTCAGGAGAAGATGCTTGGCCTGCTTGATCAGCTGAACGAGCAGGAATTACAATCTCCATCAGCCAACAGGTACCTCCAAATGATCTCAAGCTTTGTGTCCCGTGGCTTACGGCTAGAAAACACCGTGACTGCTCAGGCCCACGGCAGGGAAAACACCGACAAGTGCTGGGGCACGAGGATGCTGCGACTCCTCCGTGCCAAAGAGCCTCCTCCGCAGGGAGCGGCGGTGCTGTGGGAGAACTCAGCCGATGCCGAGCTGTTGTTGCTGTTACCCAGTCGTTGTTATTGCTGTGACACAGCTGTTGTTGTTGCTGTTACACACTTGTTATTGCTATTACAGTGGGTGTCACACACTTGTTACTGCTGTGACACGCATGTTATGACTCTTACAGCTGTTGTTGCTCTGACACGGTCTACCGACGGGCCCTGCCCAGCGCCGCACACACGACCCACGCTATGTGCGGTTACCGGGCGCTCCCTTGCCACCTCCTCGCTGGGGAAACGCCGCTGACACCCGTTACACCCCGGAGACGGCCGAGGGCGCCGCGGGCACCGCGACGTGATTCCCGGGCGCCATCGCGGACCCGCCGCCACCTCCCGGGATGAGGAGACCCCTGCCCTAGCTGTGTGCCGCCGTTTTATTACCGCGCAGTCTCGGGACGCCGGCTGTGGCCCGGGAGCAGGAGGAAGAGCATGGAGCCTCCCTGCCCGTCCTCAGCCCCGAACCCGCGCCCCCTGAACCCCCCGCACGGCCGCGGCCCGCAGGCCCCGCCCCCTACCTGAGGGAGGCCCCGCCTCCGGAGCCGCGCGCGGACCCCCTCGGAAGCAGCCGGCTCGGCCCGGCGCGCAGGTCACGTGACGGCGGGGCGGCCCGGCTGCGCCGCGAGGTGCATTGTGGGAGCCCCGCCCCAAGGCACCACCTCCTCCGGCGGGCGGACTACAGCTCCCAGAAGCCCTCGCGGCGGATGGGGTGTGTGCGGGTGGTTCGTGGCCGTCATGGGCAAGTGTTTCTTCCGAAATACCTGCTCTAAGTCCACACGTGTTAAAACACACGGGGAAACCACTACACTGCCGACCTGTGGTCCTTTTCCCAGCTGACGCCGTGTGTTAGCGCTCTGCCTTCTCCCCTGCTCACTCGATCTCCCGCCTGTAATTACACTCCAGCCACAACCCGCTCGATACTGAACAGGCCTCAGCTGCTTTTGATTTTTAGGACCACCCTGAGTACCGGCTGCCTCAAATGGGTTTTACATTGTATGGAAAATCACAGAGTCATTAGGATTGGAAGGGACCTCTGGAGATCATCTCGTACAAGCCCCTGCCGAGGCAGGGTCACCCAGAGCAGGTGACACAGGAACGCGTCCGGGTAGGGTTTGAATGTCTCCANAAGCCCTCGCGGCGGATGGGGTGTGTGCGGGTGGTTCGTGGCCGTCATGGGCAAGTGTTTCTTCCGAAATACCTGCTCTAAGTCCACACGTGTTAAAACACACGGGGAAACCACTACACTGCCGACCTGTGGTCCTTTTCCCAGCTGACGCCGTGTGTTAGCGCTCTGCCTTCTCCCCTGCTCACTCGATCTCCCGCCTGTAATTACACTCCAGCCACAACCCGCTCGATACTGAACAGGCCTCAGCTGCTTTTGATTTTTAGGACCACCCTGAGTACCGGCTGCCTCAAATGGGTTTTACATTGTATGGAAAATCACAGAGTCATTAGGATTGGAAGGGACCTCTGGAGATCATCTCGTACAAGCCCCTGCCGAGGCAGGGTCACCCAGAGCAGGTGACACAGGAACGCGTCCGGGTAGGGTTTGAATGTCTCCAGAGAGAGAGACTCCACGACCTCCCTGGGCAGCCTCTTCCAGTGCCCTGCTGCCTTCAGTGTAGGGAGGCTCTGCCTCATGATCAGGTGAAACTTCTTGTTTGACTTTGTGGAGCCCTAATCAGGGACCTGACTCGTTTGTAGCCATTGTTACCTGTGTTTATTGGCATAAGTTTATAGCCAGTTGAATTGTGCTTATACAGGTGGCAACTGAGCCTGCCGGAAAATTATCCTCAGATGTTGCAAGGCATCGCTATCTCCAGATGGGGTCAGTAATAGGACTTTTCTCCAAGAGGACATGCTGGGACAACTCAGTATATTCACATGGAGGTATATGGGCTAGGAATGCCACTGATGGAACAATAGACTCCAGATGACAAGAGGGCATAGTATTAAGCTGAGCCAGGGCAGGTTTAGGTTGGACATTGAGAGGAATTTCTTTACACAAAGGGTGATTAGACACTGGAATGGACTGCCCTGGAAGGCGGTGGAGTCACCGTCCCTGGAGGTTGGTACGGTGAGACTGGACATGGCACTGAGTGCCAAGGTCTGGTTGACAAGGTGACGTTCAGTCACAGGTTGAACTCGATAATCTCAAAGGTCTTTTCCATTGAATTGTTTCTGCGATTCCGTAGCCCTGGAGGGTGAAGGTTGGGAGGACAAAAGAGCGGGCGGCAGAGGGGCCGTGCCCAGGGGATTCGGGGCCGTGTCGGCGTCACCCGCAGCGCATCGGGCGGGCCGGGCCCCGGCAGTGCCGGTCCCCGCCCGCAGGGGGCAGCGCCGCCCCGCGTCCCGGGGCTCCTGAGGGCCGCTCCTCTCCCGGCTCCCCTGCGGAGGCACCGCGCGCGAGGAACGGCTCTCGTGGACAAGGAGGAGCCATCCTCATCCCCGCGACAGATGCGCCCGGAACGGCTATGGATCCCAATTAAACGAGGAACCCTGCTGCCACGCTGAGTTGGATGCAGCTGTGTCATTTCCGACCTGGATTTCAGCCCTGAGTCGTTGGCTTGCAGGAACTTAATTTTCAAGGCAGGCAGTATAATTAGCAGGGTGTGCCTACGTAGCCTGAGTAATTAACAAGTTCAGCCCCACCAAGTCTATTTCCTGGTGCCGTCGCTATTGCATTTCTGGTCATCACTTCTCACCTCAGTGTTCCCTGTCAATGATGGCTTTGTGGACTTGAATGGTCGGCACATCTTTCCTGCCCATGGCTGGTAGCCTGAACTGTTTTCCCCCCATCTGACAGTAGTTTATTGCCTAGAGAAATGAACTTATAGCTATCTCTACAACTTGTCAGCTTGAATTTCTTCCACCTACAACAAAATCTTATGTTTTACTTGAGAAGCGTGTTGTTCATACCTGTATGTTTTCTGATGAAGACTCTCAGACATTATTCACACACCAGCTGTGAAGGGTGATATAATCCATATCACCCACAGTGAAAACATTGACCAAAAGCTTTACTGGTGTTTGCAAGTGTGTGTCTCAGTATGAAGCTACCTCATGGCTTAATAGGTGTGCAGCACCTAGAGTGCATCCCTACCTCTGCCTAATCTTTACATTATACCAAAAGAACGATTCTTCCGTTGTATCCTGATCCTGAACCTTTTTGTGGACCTTGAGTTAGACCTGAGGAGCTATTAAATAGCAGTGCCTCATCAAGACTTGCATAGGATGTTACAGTTGTGAGACTCAATGGCCACTTTGAGTCCAAAAAGGGGCACTGTCAAAGGGAGATTGCATTTGAAGTGATTCTCAGGTGAACAACAGGGAGCAAATGTCCACTGAAGGTCATCTTATAGTGAAAGTAATTCCTTGCAGCAGGGCCCAGTTTGGGTCTGAGGAGTTGGATCAGTTCTGATACGTTACACCCAGTGTTGTTGCCAGAGGTCTGTGATAGACCAGCGATACACTGACAGTTCACTTGTGGGAATAAACAGCCTAAGGGTGTTTGCATGTAAGCAAGTGAGAGGAAAGAAATTAATCTCTGTAACTCTGGAGATGCATTACACAAAAAGGCAGTGGTACAAGACTTAAGGGACAGGTAGAGAAGCTGAAACAGTTGATTCTCTAATAAAAAGGGCTTCTGATATCTGGTTTGGCATGCGTTACAGGGAAACAAGAGCTAGCAAAAGTCACACAGTCTGTGAGCCAGACACAAGTTCTCAGTTACAGGGCTGCCCAAGTAAAATCCTCATTTGCACACATACATATACTTGTATACATAAATATATAGGGGGCTACAAAAAGTGGACAAATTGAGACTTACAGGCAGATTTCTGCAGCCATTTGGGAAATTTGTATGAGATAAATACTGCTTCTCCATGGTAACTTTGGAAAAGTTTGTGTTCATTCAGCTCATTTCTGACATGCTGTATGAGCAAGCAAATGTACCCACCTTGCAGTTGGTACATAGAGGTGTGGTTTGTTTTTCCCTGTGTGATTAAAGGTGTTCTGTTTGACAGTTTGGATGGAAGGTGACTGGGTGTCCTTTGTTTCTACCAAAGTAGTTGAAATAGAATGATTTATGGTCTGTTTTTAAATAAAGGGGTAATTTTTCCATCACTAAGCAATTTTAAAATAAAATTACTTTCATATTCAGGAGGCAGTTGGATTCCACAGTAAACCCTGCTTCAGTTAAGTGTCTCAGAAGAAGGGATCAAATGCTACAGAAAAGACAATCAATTTTAGCATGCAGGTAATATTTTGCTCCAAGTGAATTTCTTATCACTGCACACTACATCACATTAGAATTATTATTAAGGTGCCTCTGTTATTTTTATATTTGATTTAGCAGAGCCTACAAGGGCAGATAATTGGAAAGCATCAGACTTTGTTTTCATAAAGTAATTTTATAGTGAATAATTAGTTTATTTTAAAAGATAATAGTAAGTTAAGAGTAAAGAATCAAAGGTAGCATGGTCTTGATTTGATACTAGAAACCGTATCAGATAACACTGTTGCCTAGAATCAGATAAAGTTTGAGGGAGAAAAAAGGCATGTTTTGGACTACCTCTTCCTGAGCTTTTGCATAATTTTGTATTGTGATAATGATTCACAGTCCAGAAAAGGCTTTTTTCTTCTTTTAAAAGGCTTTTTTTCTGATAACTCCACCATGCATTACAGTGGTAGCATTTGTATATACTTTTTGACTGAAATGCTCCAAAGGTTAATAGTGTTTTAATGGCAAAAATGTTATCGTTAAAGCAGCAAATTAAAAAGTTAATTGAATATGATTTTATTTACATGTATATCTCCTTACAAACTAGAGGCCCACCTTTGAAGATGCTTTGAAGAAGAACTTCAAAGAAGTTAAGTCTGTACTTTGTATTGAGATATGCATGCAAATAAAATCAGATTCTTCTTTCTGAAAACCCTATTCAGTTAACATGAGATGGCAAGTAGTTTCTAAAGGCTTCCAACACAGTGATGAAAGCACTGGGTTCTTTAGCTTCTATAATTAATTTCAGATGTATTTCACAGGTTGGCACCTTGTACTCATGGAATCCTGACATTGCTGTAGCATCACCTTCCAAAAAAGAGAATGGTCTGGGACATATCTGTTCATAGGAAGGAAAGTACTTATTGCAGGTTTGTGAGGAGCAGCATAAGAAGGTATGTACATATCTGTCAGTCAGATAAATGTGCAGAACAAAGCAGCAAAGTTGAAATTATACATATAATTAATTAACACTAGATTAATATGGATGTAGAATTGCGTGGGTTAGACACATGTATTCTTTACAGATTGGTGACGGGTATGTCACTGAATATGATATGCCACACATGATATGTGACTGAAAATGTGTCAACATGTATAGTTACATTGTATTTCTCTCTCCCCACACTGTCATTGTGCTAAATGGATGAATATGATCATATATAAATATCTGGACTTATGTATTATTACTGATCAGTTTCCACATCTCTAGCATGAATAGTCCATTGAAATCAGTGCTGTTACACAAGAGCAAGCAGTTTAAAAGCTCCACCAGTATTGTGTGCTTATAAAGTGTTCTTATTGCAAAAAATCAGTACTTGATTATCTACCAAGACATTAAATACATGACCTGCTTAAGAACTAAACAACTCTTTTACCTGAATGTGGATGAAGAATAAACCACCTCTTTGGGCCAGCAGTATGGTGATTCGGGCACCCAGGACATAGTGACTAGGGGAGGAAGGAGGGAGAACAGAAGGGACTTGCTGAATCCCTTGGAAAGCAGCAGTCACTCCAAGAATTAGGCCTCTAGGGCCCGAATGTCCCTGGACAGCCCTACCTGTCCCCCACCCCACTGCCCACGAGTCCAGGAGCCCCACTTCCGCTCAGCCCAGGGCCTTCAATTCCTGCCTCAACTGAGGGTCTTCAGCTCTCTCTTCGGCTCCTGGATGGACCCCTGGAAAATTATTTTTAAAGAATGTTATTAATATGTCCACTAGTTAGTCTGGATTTCACATTCACAGTATCATGGAAGTAATAGTGGTTGGAAAGCACTTCTCAAGGCCATAGCATCATGGGCTAATTCAGTTTGTAAGAGACATCATGAGGTACAAGTCAAAGTAGGTCAGCTGTGTGCATAGACCAAGTTCCCAGGGCTTTATCTAGCCTCTCTTGAAAAACTTCCAGGATGAAATCTGCACAAATGTTCTCTAGCACAGCCTCCTCCTCAGAGCAGGGCTAGTGCCACATCAGGCCAGCTGTGTCTTTGGCCAGACCTTGTGCCCTTCAAGAATGGAGACTCTACAACCCCTGCAGACAACTTGTTCCAGTAGTGCATTACTATCCTAGTGAAGAAGTTTTTCTTAAACTATTTTTGGTTATTTAAAAACATGCTAATATTTTGTGTGTTCAGTAGATATAGAAGCTATTGTACAGTTACATTTGCCTTCCTCTAAATATTTAGTTTAAATATTTGTAATATGCACTAAGATCCCCAGTGAAAAAGCACTTTAGAACTGTACTTTAGTTGTTTTAGCAATCCTGATACTCCAGCTGGAAAAGGAAGAAGTCTGTCATTGGCTCTGCCAGCACAACCAGTATTTCAGGTCCAGTCCCAAACCTAATACAATTTTTCAGACCCTACCAGGGATGTAAAACTAAGATTATCCATAAATGCAATGGTGGTTCCCTAGTGCATAATGTGTTCTCCTTTAGAATTATTTCAAAATTGTTTCCATGGTTTTACATGCTGGCATGTTGTAAAAAGAGTAGGGTTTTCTGAAGCATAAGGATGATAGCTGATTTCCATCTCGCACCACTGTCTTGCTTGGATAATGCTTGTTTACATGTTAAAATACATTATAATCAAATTATTCCATCTACCAAACTGTTTCACTAATTTTATCATAAATAACCTTTCTCACAGGACTCAACCCACTGACAGACATGAGAAAAGGCTGGGATAATATGGCACCACTCCTGCATGCATGTTCAGTAGTTGACAATGATGAACTTCATATGAGCTTTTAAAATAAATCAAAATAAACCTTCAGCAAATTCTTCACCCTTGGGCAGCCTGCTGAATTATTTTTGCAGGTACTCACTGGGCTACTCACTGTAAATGTAATAATGTTTACAATCACTCTAAGATTAGCATCACGTTTACAGAATTCCATGAAAGTCAGCAAAACTGAACCCTTGTGAACTAAAATGGGGAGTAAATTCTAGAAACAAGACCAGATCAGAAAACATGTGGCAAGACATTCTTCTTCTCTACGGCTGGGGATGTATTAGTGCTAGGTATGATTTCCGATGCATATTATAGAAGTAATACATGGAAAGGATTGTTGGATTTTGTTTAAGCTAAAATTGGTAACACCTGTTCTCGGCAGGCACCTGCTCTTTCCCCCTTTTAAATATTGAGTAATGTTTATGATTAATTTAGTACAACAAGATACAATATGCAGCTCATATCACAAGGAACCAACACGCATCCTTTGTTTTCTGTAGCCTGGTTTTTTAAACTGCGCAGTAATTTATCACAAGAGGACCATAATGGAGTAAGACCTTGCAGAAAAAAAACCACAACAGTCTTAAGGTCACAATTGAAATAAAATACTTGCTCAGTTGTTTTAATAGTTTGGCTAAGTGCCTACAAAAATGGGTTTATTTTCTTTGCCATTGTTTACACTTCATGTCAGTAGGAGAAACTACTATTCATATTGTCTCTGTGAGATGCCACTGAACGGTATTACTAGTACAGAGTAAGCCAGGCATGCCAGGGAAGGTTGAGTAAATAAAGTTTAACTTTTCAAAGCAATTTCAGCCTCACCTCTACTGTGCACAAACATGGGCTTGTGGACATAATCACCTGTACACACCTCTGAATGTCATGGGCAAGAATCCCAGTGATGTGAGACTCCACAAACTCAGGGAGCAAATAAATGCAATTCCCATCACACAAACCATAAAACAGATGGATACAAACCAAAAGAGGAGAAAGGAAACAATCAGATAACCTGCATCTACATGATCCACCATGTCAAAGGTTCTGCTGGCATCATGAGTAATGACAAATTCATAGCTTACAGGAAAGAATTCGTAGGTGACTTTTTTTTTGATGGATCATTTTGCTTTAAAAGAAAACTGGTCAAACATGATTTTCTTTTCAAGAGACACAATACAAAAATATCTCAAATATGCTGCTTTTTTTTTTTTTCCTAATGGTAAACTCCATATGCAAAATGATAAGCCTTATTTGGACACTTCAACTCAAGAAAATCCAGTAATTTTTTAAAGTGAGATCTGTGAAGATTATGCCTGCAAGAACTGTGAAGGCAAGCAGCTAGGTTTCCTTTATTGAATGTGCTCAGAGCATGAAATATAGCTCTCATAGTTACAGTTATAGAAATAAACTTATATTCTAGAAATATAACTCAGAATGTTATCTTAATATCAAAGTAGGACTGTGAGTATTTGCAGTCTGCAATTTTTCCTGGTCAGATTTGTAGTTGGCCTCGAGTCATTTCTCTGTGTTGTTTGGAAAATTGAATTCCCTTCCCCCTCTATAGCTTGGTGGCTTAGTACAAATACAACTGCTTTGATGTTTTAAGAGCATCAAGTGACTATTTTTTTCCAGGCTAGAAGATATATTGCTGAGAAGTTCCACTGACTAAATATCTGTTCTCTCAAACAGACATTGGGAAGCATGTTTGTAATTTCAGGCTCTGTTTTGTTAGACATATACAAATGTAGAACTAAAACCAAACACAAATCCATTCCCTAAAAAGAAGAAGTGTACACAGAAATATCCGTACAGAAAACTGTTTCCAAGCAATGCAGACACTAAACAGTATTCTGAAGTTTTCTTTTTAATATGATTTTACTCTAGTAACTCTAATTAGCAAAGGAAAAATTAAACATTTGAAGCATTTTCCTTTGTATTGGAAATACTAAAGAGGAATAGCAGCTAGAGTTCTTAGCTCCAAACAGGACACCTGTGACAGTGGGCACCATATTGCTGTAAAATAAAGAGTGCCTTTGGAGAAAATTAAGGCTTAAATATGAGCTTTTAAAATAAAACAGTGATGGAATACAGTGGACATGTGAGCAACACTGTTCCACTGAAGGCAATTGTATCTAGACTAATAGTTCATTATAGTATGGTACACTAGATATTAGTCAGAAGACCTCTATTTTAAGGTTTCCTTAAATTAATAGTAATAGAATAATGGGTTTAAATGAGACCTCCTTTTAAAGGTATGTTAATAAAGATTAGTAACAACTATTTGGAAAGCATGGTAAAGAGTTATAGACTTCAGTGGAAAATGACTGACTATATGACTTGGATGTTTTGGTTGTGGATCACAATGTTTGTGTTAGTATTCAAAACTGCAGTTGCAGCTGTCATTAAATGCAAAGCACAGAAAAACTGACACAGCAAAGAGACAAATTGGAATCATTGTAACACTGCTTTTTTGGTTTTGTTTGGGTTTTATTTCTTTTTTCTGTGTATGTACAACCAGGGATTAAATTTTCAAACTTCTGGAAAGACACCACAAGGGCAAGTCCTGGAAGGAAGCTAAATACAGTCAACATTTTTTTCCTTCTAAAGAAGCTATTCCTGAAATACACTGAAATTCTTTATGCTTTCTTTCACCACATTTCTAAGAAAAACTAAACAGAACTTCCTTAGGTGGATTTCACTATATTTAAAAGTTGATTCCTATGCTATTAAGCAAAGCATTCATGTTTTTTCTTGAACTAACTAAAAATCTCTTTTGCTAGAAATTATTAAAACTGGGCATGTTCATAGTCTTCTAAGGAATGTGTACTCTGCCAAATCTGAAAACACTTGGAACAGAAAGAAGGTCTATCTTGCATACTGTATTACATTTTTTTTTACTGATTTATGAACAAGTCACCAATGCTTAGCTTGTACAGTTTGTTGGGTCCATGCAGTAAATAAACACAGCTGCATTTATTACAGTGATTGCATAATCACATATTTGGCACTCCCAAACTTCTGGGAATATTCAAAGAGAAGTATGTGCTAAAAATCCTAATTTCCTTTACCCTCTCTGTTGCTCTCAATTTACTTTATATGTAATGTAAGGCTTTTGTTTGTATGAGTTAGATATTTTAATAGTAATGATTCTGCAACAACAGTAATTCAGATCATTTGCACCAGTTGTAGAGAGTGGTGCTGCCATTGCATAGGTCATAGAAAATACAAAGGTGCCACTTGTCACAGGTATTGCTTTGAGCGATCCTCAGCTGTTACTCCATGTAGCATAGACTTTACTACTCGGTGCAATCTCTAGATAGCCATAATACCATCAGAGTTTCTAGTGATTATTTTGGAATTTGAAAATATTTAACTCTACTTTATTAGCAATATGCCAGTCTTTGAGACTGACTTTACATATAAACAAAAACACTGAACTTTGCAGCACAGACACATTGTATCTCATCACAAACAGTCTCCAGGTAGATGAAATTACGTGAAGGAAAATAAACAAGGCAGCCAGAGAGCTTTAATGATCTACCATAGTGGCAAATTCTTCCCAAATGAATATTTTTTGATGTCAGCTTAAAACAAAAAGAATTTTTTTCTGGCATCCTGTAAATATCCAGAACATGAATAGTATGCTAAATATATTTAGGAAATATTTTGTCCTTTTTTTTAATCTGAAAATGGAGAGGGGAGTTTAGACAGTGGTGGAGTCACAGATTGCTGCACACACATCCACTATAATTTCACTGGTGACTGTTTAATCCATGGTGGAGATCCCAGTGACAAACCGTGCTCACTCACAAGGAAGAGAATGAGGAAATCTGTGCTGGTTGATGGTTTATCATGGCCTGCGTTTTTTCAGTGACCAAAGGCTGCATTTTGTTTATGAGGCAGGAGCTGCTACAATGTATCAAAACTCATTCACGACTGATTGGCACACCATCCATCTGTGTTCATAACTGAAACGAAACAGGGCAGCATCTTTTTAAAAATATGTTATATATATAGTATAAAGAAGTACTTTGCTGTAGCTGTAGTGCCTGGTGGTGGGAAGCTAATACCTTAGGAGAAATTCAGTTCTGCTCTAGTGACCAGCACAGTCTGCATGTTTGGGATGCAATTAAGAGGCTTTTGTCCATTGGATGTATTGTTTACCCTGAGTCCTGAGGCATTCATTTGAGAAGATAATCAGCTTTGTTAAAAGAATACAAATTCATCTTGTTTGATGGAATGTTTTTTCAAATTGTTTTAGATTTTTTTGTTACAATATTTAGTTAGTGAATCAAAATGTAAACTGTGTAATTGCTTCAAAGGAGACCACATATAATACAATTAGAGAAGACATAAATGTGGTCAGTGTCCCAGATAAATAAAAATTAGATACAGATCTTACAGAAGCTTTCAACATGATATGTTGTCATTAAAGCTAAGGACAGCAGCAAAATACTTTGGTCAGCATTTTGGAAATCTCCATATGTTTAATCTGATTTTCAGCTGATAATTCCTGCAGCTTCTGTATTTCCAGATGAATGTTTTCTTGCACAAATCATGGCATCCATATTCCTGGTGTACAGTCACTTGCTGTTTGCATACCTGTAGCTATGTAACTCAGTAATAATGAATATATACATGACTTAGATTAGATATAAGGAGGAATTTTTTCATGGTGAGGGTGCTGGGGCACTGGAACAGGTTGCCCAGAGAGGCTGTGGACACACCATCCCTGGAAGGTGTGAAGGTCAGGCTGGATGGAGCTTTGAGAAACCTGGTCTAGTGGAAAGTGTTTCCACTTTATCAATGAAAAAAACAAATATATCAGAATTTTTTCTGCCACGGAGGAAGTGGAAGCACAGAATGCACTTTGTTAAGAGACACAGAAATGCCTCAACCAAATGAAGAAAATTAGTATGACAGCTCTGGGAGTACTATTATTGATCCATTGAGATAATTTCTCAGCAACTTGGTTTCTCTTTGGGGAGATACAGATTGGGATTGTTTCAATTTTCCAAGAATTGGAGTCTTAAAGGCAGGTTGTCTCTGAATTCCACAGAACCATGGTGACTGGCAATCTTTTTTTTGCACTCTACTCAGTGGAACACCAGGACCAAAAACCTCTGATGATTACTTGAGTTCCAAGGGGGCTGTTATGCTACAGTTGTATTTTCCTAGGCGCTGTGATCTCTTGCATGTGTTTCTATTCGCAGCCTCAATTGCCCCCACTGTTCAGCTCCCTGAGAATGATCCAACATACTGCTGTGTCTCAAAATGCAAAGAGGACATTTTCCTGCAATTTTTTCACAGCATGTCAGCTGCCTCTTTTTATGCAGCAGAGTTGCGACAGTTCTACGCTGATGACTTCAGATGTTTGCAGAGCAAGCTTCAGATCATGCATCCGTAAGCAGGAATGGAAGGAAGGAAGCAGGGGTGGGAGAGCTCCTCTTTTAGAGGCAAAGAGCTGTTACACGTCGTTGGTGTGCTGTTGAATCATATCCTTAGGCCATCACAACTACCGCTTCCTCCATGGTGTCATTCCCACTGCAGTTTGCTTTGATTGTTCCATTGCACCACTAGTAGCATGGCTTTTATCCAAAGACAACTCTGTATAGATAGAAAAATGAGAAAGGGTTTGAGAGGTTATAAGCTGGCAGAACACACTGTGCTGACTCTCACACTTGTGTAGGTAGGCAGAGCACTGTAGCTCAGAAAAGCTCAGGGGCCTGGCTAAGCAGAACAACCCAAGGTCTAAACCACAAATTGGGCAGACTCAAAGAATAAGTTTCAGCTTAATGTTAGGGCTGAGAAAAGACAGAAGATCATTGGGGCTGGTGCAACAAACCACTAGTCTTTAAGAGAGTGCTCAAGAAAATACTGAACTCATCTACCTTGAAAGTGTGAATACATCTACTCAGTTCTTTGAATAACAGGGATGAAGGTGTTGGAATTACACTACTGCCTTTGTTTAATGGTGACAATAACATGGTGAAGAAAATCAGAAAAAATACTGCAGAATGAAACAGAAAATGCAGCTCAGTTCCAGGCTTCAAGCAGGTGCATGATCCTGGGATGTGCCAGACAAGGAGAACTTGGGGTTGACAAAAGTTGGAAATTATTAATATTCAGGGAAACAGGACCTTGTAAGCAACCTGTGTCAGAAAGAAACCTGTCATCATCAGAGAAATTCTGCTATTAGTTTTAAAAGAATATCCACAAGGTTCCATTGCTGGAC
This sequence comes from Dicrurus megarhynchus, assembly GCA_013399195.1. Classification (NCBI taxonomy): domain Eukaryota; kingdom Metazoa; phylum Chordata; class Aves; order Passeriformes; family Dicruridae; genus Dicrurus; species Dicrurus megarhynchus. The sequence goes on from VXAD01002572.1 coordinate 1,576,185, forward strand.
ACAGAAGGTCTTTTGGGCCATGCTGGGTATGAACTCAAGCACACAGAAATACCAGGCCCTGATATTGGTAAGCTGGAATAAAAGTGAGCATTGAAAATTCTGCTGCATAGTCAGGCAAAGCTGATCTGTGACCTAATGTAGTAGTGTAGAAGTTTAGAGAAACCCAGAAAAACAGCTATAATTTTTTAGTGGTAATTAATTTTATAATTTGATATTTATATAATGCACAAAAAATATGTAGTCATGAGGGACAGAAGAAATTCCAGTGCCATTTAACTTTCTCAGGAGTCATATCTATTCCCATTTGTTGCCTATCTTATGCAGCTTTCCTTGAAAAAGGTTTTCTACTAAGACAGAAATTAACTGCATTATGATTAAAAGAGCCCAGTGGCCCAATAAGACTGAAAGCATCCACATACTTTTGGTTAACCAAGAAAGAGTAAAATGTCAGAAAACATACTTTTCTTGCAGAATTGTCTCTGTTTTAAGCTTACACCAAGCTTCTACAGCTCAACAGCTAAAGTAAGTCAAAAATACATAAGCTGCTATGTGTCCAGGACATTGAGCTTGCTTTCTCCACTACAAACAAGAGCTCATTAGAGCTGCTCTGAGAATGACCAAGTAATGTCCTCCTCCATCCCTCCAAGTTGTACTGTTTTTATTGCTGGGTATCCATTTGGTTGGGTTTTCCTAGCCTACACTGGCAAATAACTTCAATCTGTGGGCTAAAATACAATGGATGAGCTTGGAGATCCCAGCTGACTACATCTAAACTACCCTCTTGGCACATAAGGACAATTTCAGGAAGAGCTGTCTGATGTTACATGGTGGCTTTTGTACTACTGCTCACAACTTGCTTCTGAGAGCCCAAAAGGATTGCAGAAGCAAGCTGAGGGAAGAGCAGTGTTCATTCTGCAGCGGATGATGAGTAAGTCCCACAAGACTTTTCTTCTGTTTCGTGAAGTAGAACATGAAAGTTATTAGGTCTTTAATTTGGTAATTTAACTTGAGGCTTAAAATGCTGAAGGATGAAAGCTACAATTCAGACATAATGAACTTTGCAGTGAACTTGAACTTTGATTAAAAATGCAATTAATATTGCCTTGAAATATTTAGTGTAGTCTCTGCTGTCCTTTTGCCTACCTTTCTCCTTTGTCTCTCATATTTCTAGGCTCTGTTCCTCTTCTGAGAGGATCTCCCACTCATGACTGAGGGCATTTGGAGGTGTGAGATCCAGAACACTGGGTCACAGGTCTGCCAGGCCTAGCTGTGCAAGTGGAAGTGACTGCTGGCCACTGAGCTCACAGACCTCCTTCTCCAGTGGATGCAGCTACATGGAAAGCAGCCCCTTGCTCCCACCAGTTATCCATCACATTTGCCAAAAAACTACAATGTGTGAATATGCAGGGTCATGATGACCTCACCCAAGGGATGGCTCACTCAAGGGCAGCGTCCTGCCAGACAGCAGGGACAGCATGGGGCTGTCACCCCCCGGCCAGTGGTGCCTGCCTTAACTCAGTGTCCCCCTGGGCCTGCAGGAGTATTTAAAAGGGTCAGGAGCATCCTCACAGCTCTGCCAGAAAAAGAAACATTTTCCAGTCATAACCTCTGGACACAGACAATGTGCACGGCTACCTGAGGGAGATGGGGTGTCCCTAAGAAAGTCTGTACTTCTGCTGAATGTAGAAATTTTAAATGCTTCCCTTTCAGCATGATGAATACTTTAAATCTCCAACTCTGTAAGTAAGCTTCATTTTCTTTCCTATGTCACTTCCTTTAGCACAGAAAGAAACAAGCTTGAGACTACCCTTTACGGGTTTCAGTTAACCAATCTTCACGTTTCAGTCACTCAATATTTACATTTATTTTACACCTGGTTTTTTTCTGAGTATTCCATGTGGTAGCAACCCATCCCAGAAAAACAGACCATATAAATTAATGAGAAAAGAAAGTATTGTTCTGGAATAAACACAGAAGCTTTGAATATTTCAAGAACATCAGTGCATTTAAAATTCAGATTTATTTCTTAACTTGGTTTAACTGGCAGTCCTAAAAACACCTTATTTTTTATGATACATTATTCCCTCCAGAAATATTCAAGCTGTCACAGTAGTTTATTTTACAGTTGGCAAACATATGAACCAGTGAAATAGGTAAAGCAGACTTCACTGGCATTGAAATCCCACTCACTCACAGTAGCTAAGGCTCTTTACTGCATTTAGGTGTTGTCTAAAGCTTTGATTCCTGGCTATTACTCTCCCTGTGCTCAGATCCGTTCTAAGTACCTTTTCCTGCTTACAGATAAGCACATACAAAAATATTTGCAATATCAGGATGTGATCTGCATTTTCAGAAAAAAAGTTTAGACTGGTAAATGTACCTTTTTGAAAGTACCTATTATAAAACTTAAAAATTAGTAATTTCCAGTCAAACACACTCACAGCTTTATGATATCTACACTGGCAGATGTGTTGCTGTGGGTTCTTTTCAGCTGACACCTGAACTGACCTCTTTGCTCACTTTCTTCCTACTGTGTTTTATACTGAAATCCACCTTACTTGTGGTACTCCTGTAGTTTAAACAAAACATACAAAGAATCACTCCTCTCCATTCAAACCTGCCGGTGAACAGGACGCATTTTTTTATCAAACAACTACCCCAAACAAACACATCTAAGAATTAATGAAGACATTATGTCCCAAAATAAAACCAGGACAGTTCAATATGACAAAATGACTGCTTTCCATCCTCTGATAATCAATCCTGACAGCTTCCCCATTGCAAAACTATTTCTTTCGATTCCTTATGTGCTTAAACCCCTGATTAAACACCATTTCGCCTGTTTGCACTATGTTCTTCTCATCGGTTTCTATAAATATTACATACGTGCACTCAGGGGTACTGTTTGTAACACAAAACCACCGAGAGCATTCCAAGTTGCAAAGTTATCCATTGGTAACCTGTTTGGACAGAGGTGTGAAGAAAGAAAGCTTTGTTCTTTATTTTTTTAACACTAGATGGCATTACTTCCTCCCCCTGCCCCGCAGGGAAAACTTGAAGATGAAACTTTCCTTGATTAATGTAAGAGAAGAATTAGTGACTTGCAATTTTTGCTATGACTATCACCCTCCCAAGCATTTCCTGTGAATCTTAACTCTCGAGTGTGCCACCAACCTTTGGGTTTGTATTCCTCTGTCTGCAGCCTTGCCCCCATACTTCTCCATGCACCAAAGAATTTCTGAAACACTACTGGTGGAATGGTTTTCTTCAAGTTTCTCTTAAATAACGAACGCTAAAACTACGGATGATACATACTATGATGCAGAATATTTTGTTACATAAATTATGTGTCCTCAAGATGCTAATGAACTTGGCTATGTCCCTGGACCTTTCTCTCTCCAGCTGATTCTCTTTCTTTCATCACATAGATTCATCAGCTGCAGCAGGAGCCAGAACAAGCTATGAAGCAGGAAGGGACTATACAACCACTTTTCCCCAGGGCCCTTTCCCACAAGAAGAGAGGGATTGGGTTCCTCTCTTTATCATATAGCAGGAGCCAGAGCCAGTAGGGCATTGTCCAATTAAAATTAAATAGCAGCTGTTGACAGTTGCTTGTGGGCTAAATTGGTTCTGTGGGGAATAGCTCATTAGAGCCGTCATCTCCATGAAGAGCTGATTGTACCCTACGCGGGCAAAGCGTGGGGGCTTCCAAGGCTGGAACCTGCCTTCGGTCCACACCAGCATTATGTGCGACGTTTGGTGCTGCTACACTCGATGTCATGAGCCCGACTTTGCTTTTCCTACCTTAGTGTCAATCTTACTAAAAATTAACCACAGAGAACACGCCGTTCCCAGACAGGCTGCTCTTCTTCCCCTGCCTCGGAGCAGCACCTCCGGCCTGACCCAGAGCGCGGCACGGGAAAGGGCTGAGGCGCGACCTGCCCCCTCTCTTGCTCGGCCCCTTTCGCCGAGCAGAGGAGGCCGGAGGGACTGGCTTCTCCCTAGGGAGCCCTGCTGGACCGAGCGCCGCGGGGCCGGGCCGGGAGCAGCTACCTTGGCTGTTGGCTGGCCGGGAAGGGTGAGGCTCCAGTTCGGGGAGCCACAGGTAGGCGGCGGCCTCTTGCTTTTCCCAGGTTCGTGGAGGGGTTTTTTTTCCCCCTCTCTTCCCTCCTCCTCTTTTTCCAGCTCTCGCTTTCCGGGTTGGGTGTTTGGTGCGTTCAGAAAAGTGCCTGCAACGGCACGGGCTTCCCCAGGTGGAGCTGGCCCGGGCTTTCTCTCCCCTCCTCCTCTGGCTGGCTTTCCTCCTTTGTGGCCGCATCCAGGGCGCTTCAGTCCCCCTCCCACGCTTCCTCTTTCCCTCCCTCCCCGCCTCATCCTCACTTCGGGGAGAGAAAGCCGGGCTCTTTCCTGTCTCCCGGCCGCCCCGGGCTCTCACCGCGCCCGCCGTGCGGCGGTGCTGCGCCCCGCTCCGCTGCGCTCCCCTCCCATCCCCTCCCTCCTCCCGGGGCCGCTCCCGCCTCCGGGGGCCACTCCCGCACATGGGCGCCGCGCGGGGCTCCCCCAGCACCGAGGCGGCGGCGGCGGT